>JAVTVY010023307.1:0-88508 GCA_036873755.1 Hanleya hanleyi
ACAGCATCTCATTATGGTGCTAGATCTCATTCTGTCTCTTGCCATTTTCAGGATTGACATGTAAACAATACACACTATTCATTTGTATACATACATAGAGTCATGGTGTATGTAACACTTTGTGATAGATTCTCTAACTTACCAAACCAAGTTCGCAGAAAATCTGTCCAACATGGCTTTGAATTCACGGTTATGATAGTAGGTAGGTAAGATTTTTATCTTTTTTGGTTGTGGAAAGCAAGTATTTGAATCCCCTACACTTGTGTACAAGAAATTTTGTGATTAATAGATTTGTGTTGTCCACAAGGACGAAGGTGAAGGTGAAGTGAATTTGAAGTAGGTTTATTAACAGAAACTGGAGAAGTAAGCAGCTTCTTGGAATTGGGACATGCTACATGTAGGAGCTAACATTACATGTAAGCATTCCAAGCAGAATGACATGCTGTGCCACATTGGAACTCTTAGGAACTCACTGGCATACTTTTAGAAACTCTGCAGAGTGTCGCTGGCTCATGACATGTCACGCAATAGCAGTAGCACAGAGGGAAAATGACACATGCCAAATTCCAAACTTCTCTCCATGCTGATCAGAACACTAAACTGGGCAAGTTTGTCCCATTTGGATAACCGGCATATGCCATTCATATTAAAGAACTCGTGCCCCAATTTCAAGAAGCTAGAGGCCCACCATTGAACCATAGTGATATGGTTTCTGTATGTACATGAAGTCCTGTATTAACCTTTGGCTCCTGCATGACTGTCCGAGTTCAAGGTCTATTGTATTGGTCACAATTATTGTGAATATGGACCATGCTGATTTCTGGGTCTACTGGATTATAGAGACAAAACAGATACAGATCCCCTTGACCTACCAACACCACCTTCCTCAAACATCAATTTTGTGATATATTACATTGGGTCACATACAGTGTAGTCGACGGTTGTTATATTTTGAACATTTCTAATATGCATATGGAGCTGTAAAGGTACCAAGATGTACCTTCAGTCAATTCGTCCGTCCAAGTATACGCTACAGTGTGATAGATTCAGTAGCTTGCCAAACCAAGTTTACAGAAAATCTGTCCAACGTGGCTTTGAGTTTACGCTTATGATAGTAGGTAAGTCAATGAAGACACTTTTGTATTGTTAAAATAATGCATTGGTATACATGTAGTTACACGATCATGTGCGGTAAATCCTCAGATACTAATCCAATCACAGGAAGTGAAATTTTCCACCGTACACGTAATTTCAACAGGAAGTTGACAAACTCGCGCAGATAATCAACGAAAAAGCCTGTGTCTTCAATGGCCCAGTCCAACAGTATTGAGTTGTCATGATGGGTGCATGCTCACGTCAGTGGAAGATAGGGACAAAAAAAAATAAAATGGGGGGTGTTGATTTGATATTAATTTATTAAGATTGACGATGTTGCTAAATAGATCAGGATTTTGCAGTCCCTGT
The DNA here is from genome assembly GCA_036873755.1 of Hanleya hanleyi. Taxonomy (NCBI): domain Eukaryota; kingdom Metazoa; phylum Mollusca; class Polyplacophora; order Lepidopleurida; family Hanleyidae; genus Hanleya; species Hanleya hanleyi. Next base: position 1,465 of record JAVTVY010023307.1, read on the forward strand.
CTTTTGTGCAGTGGTATGTTGGTAAAGAGTTGCTAGATCCGTCCTGATTGTATATCTTCTGAACTGGTACCATCTGCCACCCTCTGGTATCCCCTTCCTCTTGAAATCATAAGCTATTTTAGTCCCAGTTAATGGGGGCAGATGGGATGTCAATTGCAGCCTGCAGATCAGAACCATGTAAAGTTCATCATGTTTATAGCTTGGTTTAGACTGAGAATAAACCATATTCTTCTCTTACACTGATAGTACTGTGGTAGGGAATAGATGAACCTACTTTTGCTTCCATTGACTCGAAATATGTACATGTACTTGTTGTGGAAATCATTGGGATTAAAAACAAACAGATACAGTAGTGGTGTCAAATGGAAGGGTCCACAAAGAACATCCATGTACTACTACATTGTAGTGCATATTTGTACTGGTCCCTCAAAGCAAGAAATTCAGGCCTTGAGGTGAGGACACCAGTATTTTCACACAGTTGTTGCACTGGTGTCTGCTCCTAAACCATTGTACTTGGGCAGATAATACTCGATTCCTTGTTTCCTGTCGGATCTTAATTTTCATTATTCATTATCATTATTCGAAAGAAATCATTCGGCTGCCGTGTTTGAGAATGTTTAAACAAATGATGGTTCTTTCCAGAGAAGCCTATTTTAATCTGCAGACATTTCAGCCAATAACTTCATTATTCTTAGCTTGTAATTTGTATGGAAATAGTACTGCTTGCAGCAATGTCCACTGTCTGCATGTATGAAGTGGCTTTCACTAGAGGAAATGAAATTACATTCCAGCTGTAATTGGTGACAAAAACTGTTTATGTCTGAGAGAAAATGATCTGGGCAAAAGAAATTTGTCAGAAAAAGGTTTTATCTGATACAGCTGAGGTTTCTATGGCAACTGACAAAATGTAACTGAAAACATTTGTGATTCCATGTGTTTTTATATGTACCGTATATGTAATTTGGGCATTTCCGCCAGTCCTTATACTATGCCTGTCCTACATGTATGTACATGTACACAGTGTACCGCCGCCTTTGAATGTAATTGTTTTCCTATATGTATTTTAAATATTCTCGATTTATATCCTTTCAGGTGAATCCGGGTTGGGTAAATCCACTCTGATCAACTCATTATTCCTCACAGATCTGTACAGCGCTGAGTACCCAGGTCCCTCACATAGAATACAGAAAACAGTCAAGGTATGATATACTTCAGTTTTAGCAGAAATGTACATGTAAATAGCAAAGATAAAGGTTTTCATATTTGCAGAATTTTCTTCAGCATTGGTCATTGTCACCATACCAGTGGTGAACAATCATACAGTCACACACATGTACATGTATAGACGTATATGTGTTGGTACATGTATGGATGAAATGGAGCGAATTTCATGTACTGTGGAAAACCTAAACATTCTGGACACATCCTTCCCAAGTCAATTTTTCCTCTCCCACCAAGAACTACATGTGTAACCTTGGTATTTTAGCACACCAGTTGTCTTCAAAGGAAGGTCATGAATTTAAAACTAGACAGGAGACATCATTGACATCAAATCAATTTAACTTGTGTCCTTCGGAGTGAGATTGTCTAATATACCCATTCTCCTGGCACTAGATTGTATACCTTCTGCTGTCAGATATACATGTAGGCCTACCCTCTGATTGCGCTGGGGTAGAAATCGTGGCAGGCAGCATTTGTGTGCATGGTTCTCAGCCAATCAACAACCTTTGCTAGTAATCTGAGTGGAGTGGTTCAACACGTCACAGCTAAACAAGACATTGTACCATGAGTTATTGTGTAATAATTCAACATAAAACTTGTTAATTCTTTTACATACTGGATGCATTCACATCTTTCTCGTATGAAGACACAAGCTCCTGCCTCCAATTATCGATCAAAATCAATACTGACCAAATGCGTATACATGTACATGTGTGCCGTATTTTCTGCACAGTGCGTTACACCGCTAGTTCAAAGTGGGAGCACAGAAATTAACTTGTGTCAGAAAGATGAGAAGGTATCAGAATTCTTGGCCTGTCTTTCATTTCACTGTTCACACCAGATCCATACAAATTTGTCAGTTCAATTCCAGTTTATGTGTTTAACAGCATGGTTAGAGAATTCTCATCTTTGGTTTACATGTATGAATAATGTACAAAATGGACATAAATCAACAGACATATTTCACCTCGCCATGCTCACATTCTGTATTTAATCCCTCTCTCTTTTCATCCCAGTATTAAAGTAGGGCAGTAGTACAACGAAGATACCTGTAGTATTTTAGTGGGGTTGTAGATACAGGTGCCTGTATTGTTACTTCATGTAGTACACTATCCGAATAGTGTCACGCATCAACAAAGAAAATATTTCTACATATAGCACATGTATGCGGATTTTTATTTGTAAACATCTTTCATACTGAACCATCCCTAAATAGTGACAAAGTCAGCAAAGCACATATGGTCTATTTATAATAGAGCACCTCAAGTACCATATACCTGAGGCTGCCATATCTGGTGTTATGTGTACAATGCGAGTTATTTTGTTGGATGTTGGTGATATTCTCTGCCTGACCTGTCAAGTGCTGTTAACTCCTTCTGTCCATTCTCTCTCACACAATACAACTGTATCCAGTTACAAATCAGTGTGTACTCCGTGAGTCTGGCCATGTGCCTGCTCATCATTGTCAACTTGGGATTATCCAGGTCAAGTCCGGCTCACTGCCATAGCATTCATGTACATTTTATAATGCGAATGTAATTTGAATATTTCACACCGGAAGCTGCATGTTCCATCCTTGACTTTTTTCATGCTTTTCTATTAGTGTTGTTTTAAATGTGCATCCTATCCTGCCAAATTCATGTCCTCATGCATACATTCATATGAAACAATGAACATTGGACCCACTTAATCCTTCCATATTCTTCAGTGGATGATAACTACATGTACTGGTATCAGTTTTTACCCCTCGGCCAATTTTGGCCATGAGGTATTGTCGTCGTCTTGTACGTCCGTCTGTCCGTACGTGAGCGAGATAGCCAGAAAATGGTTCCACTGAAGAATTCCAAATTTGGTATGCTTGTTTACCTAGTCAAGCACCAGAAGCCTATTGAATTGGGACCTGATTGGGTGGAAACCTTGGCGGCCATCTTTAATTTTATGCAAAATGATCCATATCTCGGAAACCATTCAACTGTTCAATACGAAAGTTGGTATACATCATCGATATATCAAGCAACTTTCAATGAGTTACCAAACCGGTTTTCCTGATTAGCTGGAAATCCTGGAGGCCATCTTTAATTTATGCGAAATAGATAATGATATCTCTGTTACCATTCAATTGTTTTATATGAAAGTTGGTATACATTCTCGATACATCCAGATACTTTGAATCGGGACCTGATTGACCGAAAACCTTGGCGGCCATCTTTAATTTATGCAAAAACTTTAATGATATATATATCTCTGATACCATTTAAGGTTATCAAGAGACTTGCAATGAATAAGTGGGGGCGAAGGATGGGCGGCCATCTTTAATTTATGCAAAATCATTAATGATCCTGTTCTCTGATACCGTTCAAGTGCTCGATGTAAAATTTGGTATACATCATCGATGCATCAAGAGACGACAAATGACAGTTCTGGTTTCTCTGATTGGGTGGAAACCTTGGTGGCCATCTTTAATTTATGCAAAATCTTTAATGATGTATATCTCTGATACCATTTCAGTGTTCTATACGAAACTTGGTATACAGCATCAATGTATCAAGAGACTTTTACTGAATCACAACATCAGTTCCTCTGAGTGGCGGGAAGGATGGGCAGGCATCTTTAATTTATGCGAAATTATTAATGATCTCTATCTCTGATACCATTCAAATGCTCGATGTAAAATTTGGTATACATCATTGATGCATCAAGAAACTTATGTAATGAATACCGATTTCTCTGGTTGGACGGAAACCTTGGGGGTCAATTCTAATTGCAAAATTTTGATAATCTGTTTATTTGTGACTTGACTGCTTGGTGTTCCTGACATCTTGCTTCAAATTGAATACATTATGAATGTACCCAGAGCCGAGGGGTTTTAAGATGCGCAGTTTCGTATTTCTCATTGGGCCAGATGTATTAGTAAAGTTTGTGTTTTGGGTAACAGATAAGAGGAACAGATTAGGAATGTACACATTATGAAAGAGAAATGTACAAATTACAATTTAGACACCTTCTTGGACTAACTGTAAACAGCGACATTTTACATGTACTAAAATGAAGAAGATTGAGATGTTGGACACTGATAAACATGAAATACATGTATTACATATGTACATTTCGACCAGTTGCAAATCCTGATATTTGGAATCAAGCTTTTCTCTACAAGGCCATCCATAATAATACTTTTGTACTTCAGAAAAATTGGATAGGTAGGCAGGGGTTTATTGTTATTTTTATCAATTTTTGACATTTTTGTATAGGATTTCACAGAAAACATGTATGACTGAAAAAGATAGAAAAAAAATAAAATGTCACCCAAACTTTTTTTAACTGCAAAATGTATATGAGTAGGTAGGGTTACTGGAAACAGAAATATTGTGGATGGCCCAAAGGACATATTCTAATTTCAGACCCTGTACATGTATATGTTGGGAATTTTAATCTTTCTACCTTTAGCGAAATGCAGCTTACATGTACATTGTACGCCTAAAATATTTCACTGTTCAGATATGTCAGAAATAGGAGGTTCAAATACAGCATAGTATACAGGTGGGTGATCAAATCATCCATTCACAACCAGGTGAGAATTAATGAGCTAACATGAACACCTGACAGATTACGCCTATCTCATTTTAGGGTGACAGCTTTATTTCATCATGTTCATAGTGAATAATAAAACTCGGCATGTTCAACTGAATTAGCAGCTTATGTCCTGAGGCATACATTCTCTGAATATATGACAGGAAGTCAAAATTATTATATGGTTTTTCGACATGGAGCACTAGCGTTACATGTATCTCCTAAAACAGTACAATTGAGAGGGAATTAATGTACTGACACGATACAATTTTATCATTTTGAAAATCAACCAATGTGGGTGGCTTTGATAATTGAATATCGCTATCTTTATGCCTACGGCTTGCAAACATTGTCCTTAAAAAAATAAGACTATACTTGAAACACCATGTGTAATGAACTTCATGTTTCCCATAACCCTAGCGCCCTCAAGCCTGAATATATGTGAAGTGACCAGACACTGCCAAAGTGAGGCACAACAGGTTACTTGTCAGTTTCTCGGGCCCAATTTTTGTGTTTGACAAACTGCCAGATACATGTATCAACACTGAGCTAAGGAATAACTATCAGAATACCAAATGTTGGACATAAATTGTTTGATACAGGGCATTATGGCAAGTTTACCTTGAAAGGTTATATTAGGCATGCACCATACGTGTATTTTCAAAAAAGATAAAATAAAACAATTGTTTTAGATGGATATTTGGGAGATCCCGTGTGAGAGGACTCGTATTTTGAAAAATTGTAAATAAAACTTATTACCTACAATACATGAAAATCCTCTAATAATTCAATCACCCTATAAAAATTCAATCATTCTTCAAATACGATCACCATCTAGCAGGCCTTATTTTTTTACGCGAACGCTCGTTCAGGTTACGTGAAGGTCACGCAAATCATATTTTACGCGAACGGTCACCGTTCACGTGGGGCGAATTTTATTTGCTAGCTTATTTTCACAAGTCTGCATTGATTTTTGTCTGTCAAAATAAAATCAAAAATCCGCGTATACCGTCCACTTTCTCTTTCTCCTTTTGTCGACTGGCAGGCTAATTTACACGGCCGTGGTTGTTTGATAAATCATGAATTGCTTATGGCCTAGTTAAATTGTTTGTATCGGAGTGGTTTCGTTTTCACTGGTCAGACAATTACGCATGCCCAGATGGAAATAGGTCAGCCTAGTTTAGCACTGAAAACTATTTGTGGAGAAGTCGCGACTGTCTGGCCGTTGGAATTGATCAATAAATTGAAATAATGGATGTTATTTGATGCACAATAAGTCATTTTGAAACCATGAACATACATTCAGAACATATTTGACATTTTACAGCTTTAGAAATATTTAGGAATCGCATTTTGGCAAAAATGGTGTGCCATAAAACTCGCGTAAGGAATTTTTATCACGTTCAGAATACTACCGATGGACGGTCTGTTTTGCTTCATCTCGACTAAATAACTCGTCAAAATTCCTATAGATGTCACGGTATGTATTCCTGGTTACTCGTAGCATAACGAATATTGAATATTTATTAAACATTCCAAGTGAATCGGTCAAAAAAACCCGACATTTTGACTCCGTCAAATTCGGCCACGGTGCATGCGTAACTCAACGATATTTTATTTTAATGAGCAGTTGGAGCAGCTTGACCAATCATGAAGTCGGGTTACGTCATTTGATCAGCATTTTCGCGGGTTTATTGAGGTTGAATGGGAAGGAATCGAAACACTTGACCATTTCCACCTAATAAAATCGACGCATTTTTACTACGTGACAAGAAATAAGGTTGTGTTGAAATGAAAGCAGAGTTGTTGCCCTTCAATTTGATATTTTTAACGTGGGGAGGGGCTTCCGGGATTTTGTTGCAGAAGCTTGTAAACAAGGTGCGTTTTTACGCGTTTCAACAAACTTTTCTCAATAAATGACGTTCTGTTTTACATTTGTAGGCGATCTTCACATAACTAAGCCAGGGATTCATAGAAGTCCAAATTTTTACTACCCACTATAAAATATTGAGTTCTTTTTATGCTCAAATTGAGTTTTTCCAAGTTTTTACGGCCCACCCACAAGTTGATATTGAGTTTTTGAATGTTTTTACCACCCTACCAATTAAGATATGAACAAATAGTTTCTGTAGTACTAAGGTGAGCTATCTAATGTGATTTGGATAATGGTCATCTGAATGACAAAAAAACACATGTTCTGTATTGTAACTTGCTCACTTATTTTAATAGATTTCATTTTTTTGGACCTCGTGTTTGTAGCAACACCAACAGCGGTAAGAGATCACAAACTATCATAAACATTCTAAGAGAATTATCATATAACGCTTGCAAGAGACGCTATAAAATCCTTACATCATCAGCGGAGTTTCACGTAAGATGTAGCAGCTGTCAAGCAGAATGATGTCTTGAACTCAGACTTCTACTTTACGTCCATCGCATGGTACCGTCTAACTTCAGAACAAAGGAACTGCAGGGGTAGAATTTCGCAAAATTTTGCGAGAATCCAGTTGGATTCGTGGCTTAGTTTGCGAGAATCCAAAGAATCCAAATTTGCGGAACCAAGCATTTCGTGACCAGTTGCCATTTTCACTAGTGCTAGTTACTGCACAACTAGATGTAAACTTCTCAATGGGAAAAATTGAAATCGGCTCATTTATTCTGAGGAGGGTGGTTAGCACACATATAATAGCACAAATTAGTTCAGGCGAGTGATTATCTCCATTGATGAGCAGTATTCAACCTAATCATGTTTGGTAAGTGGTAAGTATATACTCTTAATTTTATTTCATTTGTATCTTTGTATTGCATATGAAACAAATATTGAAATTTTCTGCATTGCAAAAAAAAATAATAATCATAAAAAAAAAAAAAAATAAATAAATAAAAATCTGGCCATCTGCTGCATTCCCTGACAAGCAGTAAATCAACAATTGTTATTAATGAACCTTTATATAAAGACTAGGCTATGGATTTATATGAGATACGCAAAAACATTAAAAAAAGTAAGGAAATTCCAGATATTTTTGTACCACATTTTCTCATTTTATACCATGATGGTTTTTACAGTGAAAGATAAAAATTACCAACAAAAATTCAAGAGTCACGGACATAAACAAGAAATGCAATGCCGTTAAAGTTAAAATCTAGACCTCAAATAAACCGACTTCTGAAGAAATGCATGTTCTCAACATAAAGTGCTAGACCGCGTTGTTGTTGTTGTTGTTCATGACGGGTATCATACACGCAATGTCTCTGCAGAAACGATCCAATTTTATTTTCATAAATTTCCTACCGCTTGATTCTACTTTGCCCGGTGTTCTGTCTTAGGGAAAATTGTTTGTCATTCTAATTATGAACGAATCCGAATCAAATTCATCTGCTAAATGATATCCAAAATGTCCCAGGTTTCGTTTTCACCCTCGTGTACTTTTCGTCTGCAGACCGCCAGCTAGCATTCAATTCCTTCATATAGACTGTTTTCGTCTGTTGGGTTTAACGTAGGTAGCTGTGCATCAGCAGCCGAGCGAAGGAGAATACACTCATACCTTCGGCGCCAGTCGGGAACCATTACAGAGAGTATTCGAGGCTCCCAAAAAATAATCGAGCAAAGGTCTCCGAGGATTAGTTAGCGCATTACGTCAGCAAAACATGTGAAAACCGCCACTTCCGTTTGTGTACGTTTCGCAGAACTCGCAAATTGTCGAAGGATCGGCGATGATTTTCACATCACTGAAATAATTTGCACTATTTCGAGTATTGAGTTTTCGTCAAAAACATTGAGTATTTCTTGTCCAAAACGTACACTTTTGATTTTTTTGCTGTCTATATTCAGTTTTTGACATTTTTTTTCTACCGTTTAACGGTAGTAAAAACGGACGTCAATGAATCCCTGCTAAGCGTCTTTTTAGTAATATACACCGAACTCTCGTGAAATAATTAAAGAAATAATATGTTTTAATTGGAGTAAGCCGTGTCTGGTTTGATTTTTCCACACGTGGCTTTTACGTAACCTTTCACATAACCGATCGGTTACGCAGTGAAGTTGGTGCGTAACCGAACGATAGGTTACGTACGCAAAAAATCACGCAAACGGTAAATCGTTCACGCCAGATTTTGAAAAAATAAGGCCTGATCTAGAGTCATTAAAGGGTGAAGAATTAATATATCTGCACGATCATGATGATACATGTCATGAACCATTTTGTCAACTTGATCAACCCCAGATTTTATTCCAGAAAAGTTCACTTCCTGTGATGAATTATTAGAGGAAGCCCATTTACCGTACTGACCCAGTTGAAAGTTTCTTATTGAAAACAACTATTTTTGTCAATGGACTAACTTCCTTAATATTGGAATACACTTATTTTGAGTAAAATGAGTCAATACATTCTCAAAATTCATGCGCCCCGTTGGGATGTTGTCGTGTACACCGCAGGTCATGGTAAGAATAGGCCTCAGCTCCTCAGACAGCTTGTCTTAAGAGACGACTAACTGAGGCACCCGCGAGGTTCCCGGGTGTGAAAAGGAATAGGACCCCACCCGTGTGGTTCCCGGGTGTGAAAAGGAATAGGACCCAACATCGTGATATGACTGAAATATAGTTGAAAGCGACATTAAATCCTATTCACTCACTCGAAATTCATACATCGTTATTTGTCATATTTTGTAGGTTGACACGACCCAGGTATCATTGAAGGAGAATGGGGTTCATTTGAAGCTGACCATCGTTGATACACCAGGCTTCGGTGATGCTGTGGATAACAGCAACTGGTACGTTGGGTTGGACGTACATGTAACATGTACTGGCATATGGACATTTCCTGTGTTCCTCTTGTTTCATTTTGCGTAAAATAGACCTACATGTAAATGTACTGTAATTTGTGCAGGCCCAATTGTTCCTATAATTGGCGGATTTTGATCAGGTATTTAATGTCCAAATCTCTGTTGATATATTGTGTAACTTCCTGATGTGATAGTGATATCACCCATCTACATGTATATATAAACCCTAATAATATCGCTCATTATTAGCTGTACTTTCATGTACAATGTATCAGGGCCTGATTTAGACTCATAGTTTGGGCACCCATATGTGCAGGGCTCTAGATTAACCTAATTTGGGCACACCCACCTAAAAAAAATTTTTTGGCAGAGAATGCACTCTAATTAGTGAAAATATCCAATTCCCCGAATTATGCCAAAATAGGCACATTGTAGGCTTTGAATCAAATATCACACTTATTATTGTTGAGGAATCTCCATGAACATTGGTTCTCAATACAAGAAAAAATATTTTTAGAATTTAATTTATTTTTTTATTTTATTTTATTTATTTTTTTGCTCTCTAATTTGGGTGCATCTTAATGTGGGCACAATGTTTAACATTGTATCAAGGGGGTGATCTAAAGCCCTGATGTGACACAGCGCCTGGCACGGAATAGCGAAAAAGGTTGCATTGCGGGACTGCTGAAACTCGTGAAAGCTCTAGGAGTATTAAATGTTAAAATACAACCTGAGAACTTGATGTTTAGCAACTTTACATCATGACTGTTGGTTTCAGCATGTTCATAAAAGAAATTTGTTAAATTTTTTGTTTTGTTTTTTTTCTTTACGTGTTTTCCCAATTGAGCACCCAAACTCATGGCGCCCAAACCTGTTATAGATAACGGGTTCAAAAATGCTGAATCAGGCTCTGTTTAATAAGAACATTTGTATGTGTGTTTCTCAGAAGAACATGCACTGTTTACATATATAAAATTGTAGATGCACTACTAACTATCTAAATTTCTATGATACAGGCGGCCAGCAGGCATGTACATTTTAAGTTTGTGACTTTTAATTTGAAGCCCTCAAGCCCTATTTTACATTCACTCTCATAAAATCTAGAGTTAATTGGTGGTATGAAAAAAGTTTGTTTACCTAATGCGACAATTAGATCGTATATGTACAATAAAACTATTGTGTGCTGACAATGGAAGACCAGTGACCTCCCTTGTATTTTTGGTTTTCAGTCCATTCTCATAATAGCTAATAACATTAAAAAGGTTTTACCACTATACATAGTACATGTAAATGTACATGTGTATAGCACTTAGAATTCATATCCCATGACAACCAGAGCATATATACTTAATTAATTAAGCAATTAATTATTTTGAAAGAGAAAACTTGGCTCTTATTTGGCTAACAACTTCGTACATACACACACACATACCAAACATCTGTACTTACTTTGGAGGGTTTCATTCCCCCTTAGGCTAATTTATTCTTTTTCCAAAAAATGTATTCAATCGCAGAAATTGTATTTTCTTACCCCAAAATATTGGGGGTGATCAAATTAACTAGATGGGTGTTTATATGCTAAGGTGTAACAAATATGGGACACTGAAGCTGAAAATATAAAATAGACTGCAGCTCTTCTTCTTTACATTATTTGATGGCGATATCTCTCAGCTATATTAAAATTGTAGTGTTAACATAGTCTTCAAGTGTGTTAGTATTCTCAGAACTGTTTTAGTACAGCATCACTGAAAATGTTGGACAAACACAGGACGGAAAATGGAGGGGTAAAACAATACATAACAAGGGAATAGAAAATGGATTTCTACTGCAAGGGGACTTTTAGGACAGTATTTTACAGATATGAACACTTTTAGTGTTTGATTTGAAAAATTTAACGTATCTGTGAAGAAATTAGTACAAAGCATGACAAAGTGTCGGACAAACAAAGACGGAAAAGCTGATGGAAACGTATCTTTTTTAAAATTAATAGGCACTTAATTGAAATAAACTATGTTGAAAATTATAAAGTTATGTGAAGAATACAAGGTCCTTTAACTTGATATGAAAATAAAAGTTATTTACTATCTTTAAAAAGTATGCCTTTATGCCCCAAAATAGTTGGACAAACTAAGACGGACAATGTTAAACAAATGGGGAGGAAAACCTGTCCGTCTTTGTTTGTCCGACATTTGAAAATACTACAATTATGAATACCACAAACCAAACAGTGCTTAGGTACAGAGAAGAAATGACTGTGTATCACTATAAGTGTGTATTTTGATGGTCTGCTCTGAATATGCACTCAGAATATGCTGAAAATTTACTTATGTGTCGGACAAACGAGGACGGATTATGTCGGACGAACACTGGCAGGCAATGAAGACGGACACTGCATTTTGGTAGTGTAAAGCTAAAGTACATGGGATGGAAGCATAAAATTTGGGGCATGTGTCACCCATCACACAAGCAAGGGGAATCACAAACCCCATGAAATATTACTGCAAATAAAGTTAATTAGCATAATTAGTATGTCGGACGTAACATAAGACGGAAAATCTGAAGATTTTTGATAAATCTAATTTTTTTAAATATGTGTTTGCATTTGTCAGGAACTTTACATTCATGAAAAGACAGAAGGGGCATAACTTTCATTTTAATGAGGTTGGCATCATTAACTATGTAGTTGTGAGTACTTAGAGATCTCTACAATGAGGGCTTATTGGAGGACGGAAAGTGTTACGTCCAACCGTGGTGGTTAGGACCTTAAAATTCTTTTGTTAAATCACACTTTTGCCACTTTAATTGTGCATCAATTTCTACCTTTAGATCCATTCCACCTAGTGACTACAAAGAAAGTCATCTTCTATGTGTATTATTACATATAAAAGCATCTTTTGGATGTCACCATGGTATATGTCACAATCTTGGTGCAAATATTGGCCTCAAATCAAGCTTAATTAAGTAAATTAAAAACAAATAATCTGAAGTTGAACCTGTTATTATCTTTTCTATCTCCACAACACTCAGACAAAATAGTGGCATTTCCAGAAGTTAAAATTTCTTCATATGTAACTGCAATAAGTGACTTCAACATGAAGTGCCTGTTTGTTACACCTTAGCATATTAGTACCCAGAAAGGAAAGTTGATTAATTGATACAAAAGCAATATCTTAGCTACACTGTATGTAATTTCTTCTACATTTAGGAGGTGAATAAATTCATTTCAGATTCAAATCAAAATTTGGGGGCGATTGAATGTTAATAGGGTGATAGAATTACCAGAGTATATACAAATTTCCACTGCAATGTAGGGCTTGTTTTTCCACGGGAATCCGATTCCCGTCGGCACTCCCGCAAAATATTTTCCAACAGATTCCCATAAAATTGCACCAATCTGCATAGAAATGATAGTGTTGGTTTCCCGTAGATTCCCAAACAGCTGGATTGCGAGAATCTATTTGGATTCCCGTGAATTGTGACAAAAAACAAGACCTGCAATGCAGAGTGATATTGCAGAGAGTGAGGACTCCAACATCAGTCGCGCAAACCAAAATCCAGGAGATTTTATGAACACTAGAGAATGAAGTTGTAATTTCAATATCATAACGTACTTCTCATTACCATTCGCTTTCCTGAAACACGGTAGAACACCATTCAGATATGAAATGTTTCAATGTCCGCTTCCAAATATGAAGTCTACTAGGATCCTTCCTCATAATACAACTGAATTATTGAGTGTCGCGTCAATCATTCATTTTCTCGTTGCAGTTGGCAGCCAATCACAGATTTTATAGACAGTAAATATGAGGAGTTTTTGACAGCTGAGTCGAGGGTGAACAGGACGACAATCATAGACAGTCGTGTACACACCTGTTTGTACTTCATCTCACCTACAGGGCATGGGTAAGTGACTGTCTGTGGTTAAAGGGGATTGTCCACGATTAGGATTGGTCCACCTGAACCATATAGGCTTTCCTGTTCTGAAATCACTGATCTGTCATTCATGAGTGACTTATATTGTAGCACCTTGTTCCCGCTCTTATTAGCAGAGCTAATCTCTAATCTCAAACAGAAAATATTAGCTTCCAACCTTTATTGAGAGAAATTGTCTGGAAATATGGCCACTGTCTCCTGTTAAATTGATGGATTATGTGACAAATGATGAAGTTAAATCAAAGTTTCCATATATATTTTCAGCTTTAGGGTGATTCCACGACAGAGAGTGAAAGTTGCTCAAGAGATTTTTGTATCAAGAAGTATCCGAACAAAGATAAAATGATGTTTTTGTCACTGACTGGTCCACACTGTAGAATGAAATACCAATGAAACACCTAAAAAAAACTCTTGACAGTCATAAAATTTGATTTTCTAGTAGGCAAAAAAATAAGATGTAAAATACTAAGTATTCATCTCTGATGTACATGTAAGTAACTAACAACCATGTATTCTAACATGAAAACTTGCCAAATTTGTAAAGTTGACAAGACTGTCATTTTCACTCAATAATTAATAACCATAGACTTGTGGGGAATTTTCTCTCTCTGACCCATAACAGATTTGTAATGGCGTAGGTCTTTAACCCATGGACTGATTTCAATTTTCACACGTTTCCAGCGATGTAAAATATCCCGTTTTATGTCCCATGTCATGTGGAAAAATATTTACCAATGGTCTCCCACAGGCCCATTCTACGTAATTTGTTCACGTTTTATATCAATATCAGCAACGTTTAATCTAAAAATAAGTAATCTTGCGAAAAAATGTTTTGTGTTTGCTTTCCATCTGTTGGAAATCACGAAAAAAGCGAAGAAATTGTCGCATTTTAGCTGCGTTTTGCAGCGTTCTGTTGTTGTTGTTCTGCTGCAATTCCTGTATTATCGTATACCATTGTAAAGCTTATTTTCCGTACATTCGGGATTTCGCAGTTACATCATGAGATGGCAGGTATAGAACGAGCTATAACTGAAAAAGTCCCAATTACTTCCCTAAAGGAGAATGAAGGCTGGTAACAAGGTGAAGTAAAACAGCATCACTCATTGGCCCATGGTTGAGCGACCTTGAGCGACCTTTTCAGAGGCCCGGCGTGATTGGAGCAGTCGGTTTTTTGCGCGTGGTCGCCATGGCCACGGGTCCACGAAACCGCCACGAAACACAGCGGGGCCAAAGAATGGCGGATAAATTTTAAAACGGGAGATCAACAGGTCCCGGGAAATGTTTATAATAAACTCAGATGGGCAGATTTGACGAGCTAGTCATCAAGGTTAGATACTTTGGTAGTTTATGCTCGCGTTACGTGAAATATTCAGGAATTTGGAAGCAGATTTTACTATTTCTCGAACGTTTATCTTAGATCATACCAAACTCATTTGGTGTTGAATCGCGCATTTTCCGTCAATTATTTTTCTTCCTCTCCTGATTTCATTTTACCCGTATTACAAAACAAACCAACCGTATACTAGTCAGATTTATTTAAATTTTGGCTTTCTGAAAATGTATAGTTTTAATAATGTTTCACTCAAAGTAAACGCGAAAAAATTGCAAAGTAATCCATAACATGGGAACTCAGTGACACGTCAACATCCGTCTTCATGGGTTTGGCGAACATCCGTCAAAATCCGTCTTCATGGGTTAGGCGAACATCCGTCAAAACCCGCTTACATGTATATGGGGGAAAGAGTTAACACAATGTAACTTACGGTCATTTTATCAAGAGATAATAGAGGCAACAGAAATTTAAAAAACCTCTTCCATCAATAAAACTACCATATATCCACTAGGAACATACACCTCTTTACTAGTTGAAAAAAAATTAGAAATTTAGACGAGTGAAGTTGTGTAACTTAGTGATGTGTCACGCAAGTTACAAAAGTGCCCCTTAAGTTACATATAACAAAGCCATGTAAATTAGGAAGCATTTTTTGTTGAAAGCAAATCCAAAATATTTATTATATCAACATTAAGTAACTATTTTCCTTCGAAGTAGGCTACCATATATGCAAATTGTCCGGTAATGAGGGAGTCAGTCAGTCAATCCGAATCCTTTCATCGGCAAAATAAGGAGAGCCGTTGACATTAGAACCTTGATTTTTGGCATGAACGTGCATTAGGGCATTGTTACCAGCAAGTTCTGATCTGACCGAATTCTGATGAAAATTTGATTTATAATTATTTTTTTATTATTTATTGATGGCTCAGCGAGTGCAGTCATGCCCATCGGAACCCTTGGCTGTATGTTTCACTGTGACTTTTGAAGGTTCCCTTGTACGGCATATCGCGTTGGACACACCATCGTAAAATCAGTGAAGTTAAGCGACTTTGAGCCCGGTCAAGACTTGGATAGGTGACCTCGTGCTGTACTGCTGGGCTGATAAGTGTCCAGGGTAATAGGAACTGAGGGCGATAATAGTTTTTACGCTAATGACTCACCAGCGGTGACATCTGGGAAAGTTAACAGTTCCCACTGTCAATTAGAGACTGCTATATAAATTCTCTCACGGTAGCAGATAGGGCCCCCAAGTCATCTCTCGAGTACACACTTAAATCATATCAAACCCTACTTCGTAGGTCCTGTGACATTAGTCACACTGCCATGTCTAACATTGTTACTATTAAAAGTATACTATTTAGATACTCTAAACTGACCGTGCAGATTAAGTACAGGGTCCAATTCCATGGTTGTTAATTAATTAGAAAATAATTAGTACTGAAGTATCCCAGAAATTGTTATTCCTGCATAAGTACATTGTATTATTCATTTCTCCGAGTATTTCCTGAACAACAGTCCATGGGACTGCAGGGATATACAGAAACCCACCCCATGTAACTTATGTGATGCACAGTTGTAACTTACGTGATGCTGGTTAACAATCTTTATATCCCATGTGATGAATATGGCAAAGTGACTGATGACAACTATACTCATATCTATAAATTCATTGTTCAAGCTATTGCCCTAGGTGAGAAGTTTTAAGATCCTTCCAACCAAATCAGAGAATTTTTAACATTCGTCTAGTAAACCAAAACTACCCCAATTCTCGGAGTAACTTCGTGAAACTTTTTTAATTTAGCCCAGAAGCTATGACTGAAATTACCCAAACCCATTCATATTATAAGAAATACTTTAAATTATTTCAGTGAATTGCTAATTGTGTCCGATGTTACAAATTCGTCTCAAGCGGGAATGAAAATGTAACTTACGTGACATGAAATCGCCCTTTATCTGTTAATTTTTTTGCTCTCAAATCAGAATTTTCTGTGTGAATTATTAGAGAGAGTACCGTATACACAGTATTATCCTATATGATATAACTGGAAAGGTACTTTATGAGCTACTTAACCAAATATCAACTCACCAGCTCAGCACCGATTGCCTTACCCTCTTTGTACTGTACTAATACTTCAGCATGCTGAGTATCAGTAGAGAAATGAGTCCGCGATTGCCTGGCATTAGCATGTAGGAATGGGTTTTCCATGACTTACTATGTCAAAATTTCAAATTTTCGTCTGAAATATCTATCCTAGCAAGTGTGTACTACTACAAGATTTTGGGCAGAAAAAAATGTCTGTTTAGGAGCGTCTGTCACCATTGCAATGTTTGTCTATACAGGCAAACTTGTGGTTACATGTATCTAATATTTTTGGAGACCACCAGAAGTTGAGCAAAAAAAAATGTAACATGGATTTTTACCCCTCGGCCAAAATTTGGCCGAAGGGTATTGTCGTCGTCATGTACGTCCGTCCGTCTGATAGATAGATAGATAGATATCTTTATTCACCATGCATAAAGTAAGAAACTGTACAATTCGAATGTGAGATAACTCGCGGGAATAAAACCCCAAGGGGCTTGCTCTATCCCTAGTTACAATTATAACTCTAATACAAATGGCAGGCATAGGACCGTAAGATAGCTACTATTAGATGTACATAAAGAACTTAATTTTCCTGACGCTGTAATACATTGCATAACAGATGTTCTTTGAGTTTGGACTTGAAAAGTGAAAAGGATTCAACTGATTTTACTTCGGGAGGCAAATTGTTCCACTCTCTTGGACCTTTAATTTTCGTCGTATGATAGGATAGGTTTGAACGATAAAATGGTTTATATAGGTTGATACGAGAACCTCTGGTTTGATATTGATGTACTGCAGACTGTCTTAGGAAATACTTCTTAAAACTATCTGGAAGTTGATCTTCATGATAAAATGATTTGTGAACAAAAGTAAGGACCGAAAACTGATTTAATTTTGACAAAGGAAGAATCTTAAGATTGTTGAATAGTGGATCAGTGTGAGCTTTTTTGTTAGATAAGGAAATGACCCTAATGGCGCGTTTTTGCACCGTCCGTCCGTCTGTCCGTCTGTCCGTCACACCTTTCTCGTTACCAAGATATCTTTAGAACGACTTACCCTAGGCACACCAAACTTGCATTGCACATCCATATGCTCGTGCCCCAGAACCCTATTGAATCTGGGCCTGATTGGTTGGAAACTTTGGCGGCCATCTTTAATTTATGCAAAATCATTACAGCTTTCTCGTTACCAAGATATCTTTAGAACGACTTACCCTAGGCACACCAAACTTGCACTGCACATCTATATGCTCATGACCTGGAACCCTATTGAATCTGGACCTGATTGGTTGGAAACTTTGGCGGCCATATTTAATTTATGCGAAACCATTAATCTTGTGTATCTCAGGTACCATTTCACTGTTCAGTGTGAAACTTAGTATAGATCATTGATGCATCAAGAAACTTCAAAGGAATGACCAAACCAGTTTCCCTGATTCGGTGGAAACCTTGGCGGCCATCTTTAATTTATGCAAAATCTTTAATGATATATATCTTTGATACCATTCAAGTGTTCTATACGAAACTTGGTATACAGCATCGATGTATCAAGAGACCTTCAATGTATAACCACATCAATTCCTCGGAGTGGCGGGAAGGATGGGCGGCCATCTTTAATTTATGCAAAATCATTAATGATCTCTATCTCTGATACCGTTCAAGTACTTGATGTAAAATTTGATATACATGATCGATGCATCAATAGACTTACGATAAATGACAGTTCTGGTGTTTCTGATTGGGCGGAAACCTTGGTGGCCATCTTTAATTTATGCAAAATCTTCAATGATGTATATCTATGATACCATTTCAGTGTTCTATATGAAACTTGGTATACAGCATCCATGTATTAGAAGACTTGCAATGAATAACTACATCAGTTCTCCTGAGTGGTGGGAAGGATGGGTGGCCATCTTTAATTTATGCGAAATCATTAATGATCTCCATCTCTGATAACTTTCAAATGCTCGATGTACAATTTGCTATGCATCAAGAGACTTATGTAATGAATACCGGTTTCTCTGATTGGATGAAAACCTTAGAGACCATTTCCAACTACAGTTTTTTTCATAATCTGTATATTTGTCACTTGACTGCTTGGTGTTCCTGAAGTCTTGGTTCAAATTGAATACATTATGAATGGCTGGTGCCCAGAGCCGAGGGGTTTTCTGATGCGCAGCTTCGTATTTGTGTTTATTGTCCTCCTATATGGGAACAGTAATATGTTCTTTGCTCACTTTTAACAAGGTACATGTAAATGTTTCCCCCCAGATTATGTCCGCAAAGCTACATTTAATTTGATGAAAATATATCACTAGTATTAATTTGACTTTTGTTGGGTATTGATGCAGGTTGTTTTTGCGGGTTGTCTGCTAGAATCGTTTCCCACATGATTCTCGAATATTACAAACCCTCCATGACCCAGGGATAATTAGAACAGACCCAGGATCTCTCAAGCTCGATTTGTGCTGCTCTTAAAAATACTCTTCGCATGCAGTGAAAACTGCCATTTTACCAAAGTCAGAACAGTAGACTCATTAAAATTAATAGTTTCGTTTATCATCACCGTCTGCTGTCAATTTTGCTTCTGCGTTATCGCACAGGCACAATTAAAACGTTGTAGCAACATGTGCCAACAAGCATGGAAAGTCTTATTTCACATGCCAGAAATTAGAGAGCTACATGTAATTATGCTGCTGCCCTTTTTCGTTCTTCAAAAATCGATTAGAGAACAATCATATATTTATTTCTACTCCAGACAAAATTGATGGCTTGTTTCCATGCATATGTCTTATAGAATACCATTGTCATTTGCCCAACTAAAATAGAAGTAAAAATAATAAAATCCACCTGCCCATTCTCCCTTTCCTGGTGAGCAGGTGATGGTAAACGAACCATTAAGTTTGATGAGCCTTATGATAGAAGGCGCAAAATGACCAAGAGTTAAACATCCCAAGCTGAACTGACTCAATTAGGTCTGAACCACTCGTAGCAGAAATAGGAACTCTTTGTAAATTGCTTTTTTTACGCACATGTATCCATTTCATGTTGGAAAAGCAGAAACGCCTAATTGGTAAGGAACACTGCATGTATAAACATGAGTCTTTGTAACTCAAATGATGTTTTTTTGGTGGCATAAATCTGCTGGAATTTTGGAAATGCAGTATTTATAAAAAAAACAGTAATGGTGATACTAGTATATCCATCCCTTCCTGGTTTGAAGGGCCTTACACTTCAGTCTAGACTCCACACATCTCTCTAGTCCTGCTGTGGATAACTGGTTTGTTTACAGGGAAGTGCCTGCATGATATAAAATGGTGTCATCTGACCTGCTAACATCTGACATGCTAAAAACTCGACTGTATAACATGAATTGTACAAGAAATGCTGCCATTTGTGGAAAAAATCTGGCTGCATTGAGTTTTCATTCATGCCTTCTCATTCATTCATTCTCGGGATATGTACACTATTAAAGCCGAGTCTGCAGCTGTGAAGCATTTGTGTTGTTTCTTTTGTATGGATTTAAGTCTCCACATGTGGCAAATATTTGTTCTGCCTTTGTTCATCTGTGGCTTTATTACTTAAGTCTCCTTGAGTTATTCCCCTTGAATAAGATAATTTCTTGTTTAGTGCAGCCTATCTTGATTCAAATCACTTATACTTTTCATACAAAGTAAAATACATGTTATACAGAGGCTTCTGGATTACTTCTCAATTACTGCTAAATGTGCCATTGGCATTATCAAATGTGTGAGGGCAAAGTTAAAGGCGACATGTTTATGAAAACCTGAAAACTACGACTGTACATGTACCATGTATGGTAATCCCTCTAAAGTCTGTCCATTTTAATTAGTTGTCTACTTTGGAGCTTTATCAAAAATCAGTAGTTAACTCTGCATAAATTTTCTTTTCTGCATCGTGTAGAACAAACTGAACTCTACAAAATGACCGCCAGTACTCCTTGAGATTGATAATATATCACGCTTTAAATAACTTTGTAATTCTCTCCATATAAGACTCCAGTACGGTTGTTGGTTGTTTCATGTACATGGCCTTAATTACATAGGAAGACGTCATAATATATTCGTGTTTACTAGCACAAAGGTCAACAATGCTGTGTACGGTCATAGAGATGTGTGCGGTTTATCATTCGGCAATTTCACTGGGCATGGGATATAAGCAACACTATTATTACAATATACGGCATCAATGACCTTTGTGACAGTAGACATGAATATATTATGACGTCTCGCTACATGTATGTAATTGAGACCCGGTACATGAAACAACTATACTGAAGTTTCATATGGAGAAAATTACAAAGTTATTTCAAGCATCATATATTATCGATATCATGGCGAAATCGTAGTCATTTTGTAGCATTCAGTTTGTTCTACACGCTGCAAAAAAGAGAATTTATGCAGGGTTAACTATTGATTTTTGACAAGCTCCAAAGTAGACGACTAATTAAAATGGACAGACTTTAATAATTCAATCCCTCTATTAAATTCAATCACCTTCAATTTTGGGGACAAAATTCAATCAGCTGTTAAATTTGATCACCATATAAAATCATTGAAATAATAGATTATCTGCATCATTTTGAAACATTTTGTCAACTTCCTGTTCTAATAAATTTGATCATTCCCTGATTTTATGATGGAAAATTCCACTTCCTATGATTGAATTATTAGAGGGTTTACCACTGTATATGCCTTGTACATGTGAGTATCTTGTAATGTTGTTTGCTCATACATGTATTTTAATATTCTCGTTGCAGGTTAAAGCCATTAGATGTAGAGTTTATGAAGAGATTACATGACAAGGTGAACATTATTCCCCTGATTGCCAAGTCTGACACCATGACACCAGACGAGTGTAGAGAGTTCAAGAAAACAGTAAGTTATATCACAGGGTTCCTAGGCTTAAGGCCCTGGAAGGTTCCGAGGTGTAACTAAAGGATATGTGATGTTTACATATGAAAAACTCCCTTGTATATGACAGGAATGACTCCAATTTTTCTTTTCGATCCGAAATCCAATGATCTCATTAGCTGACCATTTTGAAATTTTCGAACCGTGTATAAAATTTTGCAACAAGTCCAGGGTCCTGTATTTCTTGTCAAAATTGTGACCTAGAATGTACCCTGTTCTATTTATGCTGTTGACAGTTCTGTGCAACAGGTGAAGTTAACCTAATGCAGTACACCCTCAATGTGCAAGGGGCCAGTTAAACAGTTATAAATTTTCATTGTAAAACTGATTGATTTATGTATCAATACTGTGGCATTAAAAAAAAATCAAATTAATTTTCATCATAATAAAATATGCTCTTTGTTTGCATTTACAGATATTAAATGAAATAGCGCAGCACAAAATTAAAATATACGAATTCCCAGACTGCGAAGATGACGAGGAAAACAAATTGCAGAAGAAATTAAAGGTATTAAAATGAAGAATGTGGAAAAAACAGAAGTAATTTTTTTTTTTTTTTTTTTTACGAAGTTTGATTCTGATATTTAGTTTTCCTGGGATCAAATTTTTATCTAATTATTAAGACACCAACAGCTACCATATGTCTATAATTAAAGTAACGCTCTTATTTGAAGGTCTTTATTTTCTTGTAATTTCCCTCAATTTTCCAGACCTTCATCAGCTTACATTTCCAACTAATGGTGCTGTGGAGAATGCTAGTTCACTGATAAATCAATGCTTGTGTTCTAGCTATTCTTTCATATTTTTTATCGTTCAGGACCGTGTTCCATTTGCGGTTGTGGGCAGTAACACAGTAGTTGACAGTAATGGTAAACGTGTCAGAGGACGTCAGTACCCATGGGGTGTTGTCGAAGGTATGAAACGATTCGTATGTTAATATGTTCATGTAGACTCCACTAGTCTATTACTGATAAATTTTCTAATAACTCGGGAAATGAAATATCCCACCATAAACTCTGGCATGTCAGGGGGCGATTGAATTTATTACAGCCGGGATTTGACAAAATGATAAAAAATCATGCAGATAATCCATTATTTCTTTGTTATTTTAATGATTTTTTTAGGGTTATGAAATTTATTAGAACAGCTGATTGAATTTATCCTGAAAATGGAGGTGGTTGAATTTAATCGGATGATTGAATTATTACAGGATTTACCGTGTAGTGCATGATCAGAAATATTGAAAATCTTTTGAGTTCTCAATCTCCTTTGACTGTGCTGAGTACATGTACACTTGTATGTTTATACAAATTACATTGTAGTTGAAAGATGGAAGAACCCAGCCATTCAATACTTTTCAATTTCTTCAACTACATATCTGTTGATCACACTAAACTTCACCAATCTGTGTCACAGGTGTATAGAAGTCGGCGTATATGGCACAAGAATATTTTATGCATAACAACTTATTTTATTGCTCTCGGCTGACTTTCGTTCTCAGCTTTGAGAAAGAAGTTGTCAGGTTTACATGTACATACAAGAAAACCCTCTTGCTGGCACATTTGTAAAGCGAAAAAAATATATAAATAAAGCTGTGTTTCATACACAGAAAATACCGAAGTTTTATACTGTAAATTCTCACAGTCAAAAATGACGTAAAACCGCGTCGATAAATGTTTGAAAATGGACGTTCGGTTGTTTTTATATTTTGTTGGTACATTTTAACAGGGAATTCCCTTCATATCTGAAATATGACACCTCCAAACAAAATCTAGTCCATTGTTCTCAATATTACTATGTCCTTCGTGATAATATATCAAAATATTTTTTTGGTTGAAGATGTCATATTTTCATGATATTTAAACCTGACACCTTCTTTGGAAATATATTTTCTTATTTTCAGTTAATTTTTGTCAGTTATCCAAAATAGCCATCGGCAAGTCTGGAATGCTAGATCAGTTCTATGGCACTGCCCGTTTATGTGATTTAAAAAATCACCATGAATGCCAAATTAATGCAGCTGTATTTCTGATTTATTTTTCTTCCTGTTTTTCTTACAGTGGAAAATCTTGAACACAATGACTTCATTGCTCTCAGAAATATGTTAATACGGTAGGTTGCACAAGGAATTCTTCTGTTGACCTTGTTTTTCAAGCCACATCATGTATTCATCTGACACCATGCCCAAGTTAGGCAGTACATCATTTGTCTATACTAGCAGTGTTGGAACTTTTAAATAAACTTCTGTAACATTTATTACACTTCAACTATTTCTGGACCATGGGTTAGAAATCTGAAATCCAGTCCATTCAGCTATTGTGTTCTATTTGTCGGAAGGCAGTAAATCAGATATAAGAGAAAGTGTGATTTACAGATAATAGCCACATCCACACAGTTCTGTCTGCATATAGAATCCTTCTTCACATTGCAAAATGTATTGGATCTGAATGAACACCCTGGAGAATGAATGATCTGAGCTTTGATGATCAGTCAGGCGGCTGGAATTGTCAGCCAATAGAATTTGAATTCGAATTCGGTCCATATTTGGCAGCGGGATGAAATGCTGGCCGATACTTGTCAACCAGTCTAACACAATATTTTGGTGTGTAAAAGGCGGAGGGTGACAAACTTTGGGTTGAACATTCCTTATTTGGAAATCTGCATCTAAAAACTAAGCCCATCTCGTCGAATGAGAGACGGTCTGATTTCTCAATTTGTGACAATGCAAGGGAGAGAACTCCCACTCTCTTTTGGTCAATAAGAGTGACTCCCCCTGTGCTGTCTGACGGTTGTTGGTGATCATCTGTCAATAATTTGAGAATACAAGAACTCATCACTCATGTTTGTACTTGTTTGCGGAAGGGTTCATCTGAACTGTGTCAATATTTTTTTCCAGAACACACATGCAGGACTTGAAGGATGTCACAAATAATGTACACTACGAGAACTACAGATACGGCAAACTGGCCCCAGTTAACACAGATGGTCGAGTCAAAGCTGGATCGTTGGGGAAGTAAGTACTTGTATTTTTTCTGATACTGTTACGGTGATCCCTCTAGCAATTCAATCTCCCTATCAAAATTCAATCACCCGCAATTTTAGGGCAAATTCAGTCTATTCTAATGATTTTGATCACCCTCTAAAATCATTGAAATAATGAAGAAATAATGGATTATCTGCATGGTTTTGAACCATTTTGTCAACTTCCTGTTCTAATAGTTTGTGGTGGGTTTAGCTTCCTGTGATTAAATTTTTAGAGGGATTACCATACCTCTTAAATAAAGCATTATTTCCAGTCCTGTAGCATTCATATGCAGGTAGTAGTTCAAATTGGTAATTTATTTTTCATGTCACAACATGTGCCCCTACTAACTTGGATATACAAGATCCTGACACATCCAACCACATCTGACTTCTGCCGAAGTCTCTGAGAATGATCACAAATGAATTATTTTCAACAGTAAACAAAAAAAATTGTTAGTTTCCTCCAAGATTTCTAAGAAAGGATGATTTCAGGGGGCTTCCCATGAAATATATATGAACAAATATGCAGTGTATCCAACATGTAAATGTATGTGTGATACCAGTACATAAAATCTAATTTCTCTCTTTCTCTCAAAACAGTTGTGACTTGTTCTTGGATAATACATCTTCAGTACATCAAGGTTTATTTTTGAGTCAAAGGCGAAACCTTGACAATCTTGCCTAGAAGTCTGCATTTCGCTCACTTCGGGTGTATGCAAATCTGCGAATGAGAATGGAGCGATGATCATGTCTTCAATCAGAAAGCTTTGTCTGTGGACAAAATGGCATATCCTTGTCATGAAAAAAGGGATCTGATTGGTCAATATACAGAGGATGTTGCTTTGCTGATTGGCTAAAATTTACAGTAGCATTTTTCATGAACATAATTCATTCACATCTAGGATAGAGATACCCCTTTAGCGAGGATGGGTTTATCAGGAGTGAAACTGTCCAGGGTTGCCCTGTTAGCGATAGTGTTGTTGTACCCTGACTGATGACACCATATACTTTATTCACAGGGACCCAATTACTCAGATGCAGGAAGAGAAGAAAGAACACGAGGCTAAGATGAAGAAAATGGAGGCAGAAATGGAACAAGTCTTTGAAATGAAAGTGAAAGAGAAGAAACAGAAACTGAAGGACTCAGAAATTGACGTAAGACTTCCAAACAATCATGTGATAAATCCGTAAACACATGATAATCATGGATGTGATATTTCTCTCAATCTAAATGGGTGTTTGGGATGGGAGCACACTAACTTGAAAGTTAAAAAACTTACTGAGAGTGGTCCTTGACCACCATCCTGGTACTTGATGGGGCATGCATGTTCTATTCCACTATTTCCATCTCCCACACAAGGAAAAACACGAGAGAAATGTGTCGGGATTTATCCTCATAATACTCTTTGGTGATCAATATTTGGAGACTCACAAACAGAAGTTTCTTCTATGACCACTTTAGAATCTGTGACATAACATCAACATACTGATGGGAGAAATTACCCCATTCACTCAGTAGGTCAAGGAAATGACAGATCGGTGGCAGACCAGTGTAGTCTTCAATTTGATACTTGAAGATGAGTTTTTCACATGGATGGAAATAAATGTACCTCCCTGATTTTGTCTATAAATTCACAAAAGTTTACCGAGTGTTGAAATTTTCAGGTAGTTGACATCCTAGCTTGTGAGAGTCTGGATCTCAAGACTTGGGTATCAAAAGATTATCTTTGATTGACTACTTCAAGCTTTAATACTATGCCGCCAATAGTTCACTAATTGATTGATCTATTGTTGATTTTCTATCCATCTCTCTGTGTTTTAGTTACAACGGCGAGCCGAGCAGATGAAGAAGAGTCTAGAACAACAACAGAAGGAACTCGACGATAAGTGGAAATCATTCGACAAAGAAAAGCATGAATGGGAGGATACTCAAGAATCGGAGAAACAGAGGTCTTTAGAGTCAGTGTTGTCCCCTTTATATGTCGCTTATTATCCTCAGTTGGTTCGTTTGTTCATGTCCATGTTATCCTTGTGGCATATCATGAATTTAAATTGTGAAGTAGTTGCTATGGTATTCATTAACGCTAGTAGATGGTTCATACCAGAAAATTTTGGAAAAATATGAATTGTTTTCTATACCAACATGAGTAAAACTTTTTATGTGCTAATAGTCTTTTGTTCACTCAAAATTATTATCATTAATTCACTAGAAAACCTGGACTTTCACTATAATTCAGTTTGATCCTTTGGCATGCAGGAGCATTGACTCGTGGTTCTATGCCAGATTTGCAGTTTATTAATCGGGTCACTTTCCCATCTCTCCAGTCTAGAAAATATATTTAATCGATGATAACTGGGCTATTTTTGACCTGAAGTTGCCGAAATTGTCCTTTCTTGGAAGTGTAGGATAAATTGATCGATGTTTTACACCAGTTATCGATTAAAAATATTTCTTATGCTGAAGAGATAGGAAGGTAACCCAATTAGCGAACCGCAAACCTAGTGAGCCACACAACAATGCAACTGCAGTTGCTATCAGCATGATCAGGACAGATAGTAGTGTCTAAGGATTAACTTAATAATTATAGACACGGATTATGTGAAAGATATATATACCTCTCCCCCCCAGGAAAGAGAAACAAAGAAAAACATATTTTCCTTTCCGAAAAGAGGTGGGAAGTACATTTTTTTTGTGCATTTACGTAATTAATAACCCTGCTTTGTGTGTATATGCCTGCTTCTGCATTTGTGTGGAATGTCCATTGATCCCTTAATTTCGCATTTGTCTTCTGTTTGCTGACTACCATTTTCCATTCCTGCTCAAACCCTTTTATCATTTGGACATTGTATTGTCCCCATGCTTTCATTGTATTGTTCTCCAACAAAACATGTTTTGCTGGTGATGTTGTGATTTTCTCTTGTCCAACTTTATTAATTTTGGATTCGACTAGTCAATTTGACGAGAGTTCATCAAAAGATAACCAATGCTCAAGACTGGAGAAATATCATAATGCAACAATGAGCTGAATTGGATTTCATGTTCCTCAAATAACAAATAAAAAAACTACAATTGAGATCACATGCTTACTCAACTAAACCTCAACATTGTTAATTGAAGAAAGGCTACTCATCAGCAAAATTGAAATACTGTTGCAGGGATCTATCACAGCCAGAAAATATGGAATAGCCATGTCACGGTCGATTTCCTGGTTGCAGAGGACTATTTAAGCCTTCAATCTGTCACACTGATCTGCTGCAGTGGGTCGGGAATCATCAACCACTGTTTACACTAATGACACCTGATTACTTGTTTCCTGTTCGACTGTTCTTCAAAAGTAATGCAGACAGGGTCTTTTCATTATTTCGGGCCGACATCATGCCGTTGGGATGTTCCGACTTTGAGATGCTCCCTTATTGCCATGGTCACGACCGCTGATCACCAGCCTTGTAGTTTGGAAGTTTTAACAATCAGACTTGAATTATACACATGGCCCAGGATGGATGTTTGATGCAATATCTTCGTTTACATGTATGTAACCTCTCAATACTTTCTGTTTTATTTCAGTGACAAGAAGAACAAGAAAAAGTCGATATTTTAAATGAGGGACAAAGCCAACATGGTGGTTACGAGGGGAGAAAAACATGTTCCAGTTTGAAGACTTAACACATGGAGTTATCTCCCTTCAACAGCTGGAGTAAACTCTCTTCAAACTGGCAAGGCAAGCCAGGATTTTAATTGACGAAGGACCAATGTGTGCTGAGTGTATGAATGATATGCTATGACATGGTGCTGAAGGAAAACCAGTAATTGTCTAAACCTATGACCTCATCAATGTAACTTATTTTCTCTAGAAGAGATCATGTTTTGCTTTAATGAAATATAATTTCCCAGACTGCCTGTCAGTATACGCAGGAGTACAATTGCCTGGAAATTAGTGCCAGACAGATGCTTGGCAAGTGAAAAGGGAAAGAAGAAGTGAAAGAACGTTTCTCACTGCTGATTAGATTAATGAACTCTGTGTCCATAGTGTCGTGTCAGTGTTTTATTTACTGCTGTTTGTATGTAGCTGACTTCAGTGCTCCCCACACAAATGGCCAGTGATAATTAGGCCTATATTTCTATGGAAGATGGTGGGCATCTTGTATGTGCTTGGCAGTGGATCCAGTGGCAATAAATTTGGGGGGGTGGGAATAGAGTTAGTGGAAGAGTGGTGCCAGTGCTAAAAAAAAAGCATGGAGACGCACCATTTGTAGGTCCTGCGAGAAAGGGTATATATAGGTGTCATTTTCTCATTTTAACTTGTGCATCAATATCATGCATATGGTATCATGCTAATATTTTTGCCATTTTCACGATCACATCATCACATTACGGGAATTCACATTAATATTGTCATTCACTCGGCAATATTCAATACATAAAATCTCCCAGATGTGTGTTCACATGTTCTCAAGATCATGTACAGGTAGTCATTGTGAAATCATCATAACACATGTACAACAACTGTATAAATATTATGATGTATAAAACCCACCATTCAAATCATTTATGCTGAAACATTGTCAATTTATTTGTTACATGTGAGATTTTTTTTTTCTCCACATTTACTGATGTGAGGAACTTAAAATTTCACTCCACCATGCTGCAGTTTATACCTCGGTCTGCAGAATTGAACTGTTAGAAGTCGAACAGCTCTGGCATATTAACCCAAGCTGTCTTCAGCACCTTGTACAGTACAATACATTGATCTACATGTACATGTATTCAGTGAAGTTCAAAACAAGAGCCGAAATAGTTTGGTTCACTGACTTAACATGTAGTTGTCTAAGCAAGATGGCAGGGCTTTGTGCAATCTGCAGTCTCCTTGTACATTCATACACACATGTATGACTAAAAATGGTAAAGAAGATCTGCTTGGTATTGTTATTCAATAGTCATCGCCTGTCTGTGTGGGTTGCCTGCATTGCCTTTCACATGCAAATTCAAATTTCATTTTATTTCCATACACCCTGTACAGGCAGTGAGATACAACTATAATGTACTTCTTGTATTGTATATCTTCTAGATTGAATAACTGTTCACAAGAATATAACCTGTGTAGTGTACCTTCAAACATCAGTGTTTCACCACAAGCATTAATCTCTGAAAAATGCATTTTAGAATGGAATTTGATATACCGAATGATTACCTCTAATGTGAACCAACTCCCCTGAAAATTTTCCAAACTGTGACAATAAATTTTCGTGTAAATGATTTACATATTGATATACAGTGTATGCGTATCTCTGTTATACTTTTAACATTTATACATAGTAATGTTATGCCATGAATATTGTTAGTTTTGCCTGTCATACTTCAATGTGTATGTGTTATACGTGTCATAGTTGTGCCGCTTTATTCGTGTATTAAATGTGTACAGCTATGTAGCTAGAATTTCACCATTAAGCAAACCTACCGTAACTTGCCTGTAAATGTATTGGTTAACTTATTTCTCTACTTCCGTATAAACTGATTTAGTGTGTATATTTGTACCGAGACCATACCACATGTCGTTATTGTGTTTTGGCAGCAAGAATTGTTCACTTTATTATATACACTTTTATGTAAACCAAAGTATGAATGCCTTTTCAATCGGACAATATATTCTGTTCGATGTACAATGTACATGTGGTATGTACGTAATCTATATACTTGCCGATAACCGATCATTATGGCCCTGCCTTAAATGTTAAAGTAGGTGGCACATATTTTTATCTATCCTCGCTAAACCAGGAGTATCTATCCTAGCACCGGAGTAGGGCGATGTTCTGCTTGGCTGAGCCATAACTCTTTAAAATGCATTTAGATAAGCCACATTTTGCTGTAAATATCAAACCATGTCGAATATTTTAGTATATGTTGCAAAATATAGTCTGCTAACATATACTTTAATTTCAGAATTGTATTGTTTGTATATCAAAAGAACAAATCAATTCCAATAACTCCTGGGTTTATCAACAGCAAACCTCGAAGAGAGAGGCTAACAGTTCCGAACTTCGGTAGTCACCTTGTGCTTCCCTATGCACAGGCACCTTTATATTTCATCTTTAGCAAGTTGTCGTGAAAAGAAGAGATTAGATGGGTGCCATTTGTTAGTATCTGTTGAAATAAATACATGCAATTATACGGCCAAGTGTTTCTGCTCATAGAAGATCATCGTAGTGGTAAGACAAGGGAAGGGTGTTGTCCATGGGTTGTCTAAATATGGCAAGCCATTTTGGTATTTATTCATTTAGTTTTCATAGCAATACTTTTCTTGATATCAAATATAGTTCATTTTTTACATCAAAAACTCTTCTTGATACCAAAAATTCTTCTTTTTGATATCGAAGAAGAATTTTTGATATCGAAAAAAGAATTTTGGATTTAAAGAAAGAATTTTTTATTCAAAAAATAAATGAGTAAATAACAAGACGGCTTGCCATACTATTTTCTATCAAATTGAGAGTTGCTGGTGCTACTTTATTGTAAAGTATGATCCTACTGTTTTGCCCTTTTGGGGCCATTCATCTTTTGTTTCACATTGTAGAAACAAACATTGAATACTCGGTTTATGTTTTATTTCTAGTCTATCCCAAATTGTAAAGGGGAGTTTTGCAGATTGATGAACTAACACAACTTGAATGTACTGTCTTTGAAACCTTGTCCAAATTCCTTGGAATGCCATCTTTATGGAAAGTTAAATAATTTCTCTTGTTTAATCAAGCTTTTAGGCTCGATTTGAGAAGAAAGGTACTAAAAAGTATTTATTTATGGAACTCAGATATTATCTACTAAAGTCTGTCCATATTAATTAGTCGTTTACTTTGAAACTTTAGCAAAAATCAATTGTTCTTTTTTACAGCATGTTTTACAAACTGAAATCTTCTCGTAGAGGACTACCAATATTCAGAGATTTTGATACTATATCATACTTTAAAGGTTTTCCAATTTCCTCCGTGTAAAACGCCATAGTTGTTTCATTTACCGATGCCCAGTCGCATACATGTCATAATATATTGGAGTTTTTGCGGACAAAGGTTCATAAGGCTGTAGACAGTCATTATCAATAAAGGTGTGTGTGTTTAACATTTGACTGAGTCTGGGCAAAGGCAACACACCCGCTGACCACCTGTTATTTCCTTATATGACCTCAATGACTTTTGTCCTTGATAATCTGATATACTACGACGTCAACCTATTCAATTGTACCCCAGTGCATGGAACAGCTATTATGGAGGTTTTCATAGAGATAATTATAAAGCTCTAAACGTAGTGTATTATTCATATCACAGAAAAATGGTATTTATTTTGTAGTTTACAATTTATACAACATGCTGCAAAGAAGAATTTATGCGGAGCTATCGTTAATTTTTTTTAACAAGATCCAAAGTAGACGACTAATTAAAATGGTCAGACTTTTAAAGTAGACGACTAATTAAAATGGACTGACTTTATTTGAATTTCAGGTTTGATGTTCGATTCTGGATAATGTCTGCTTGATTTTGCTATCAATGTTGAGATTAGAATTCATTAGCGCCAACTCCGTGTCAATTTGTGTTCAGTGTTTATCATGTTTACTGGTGTCCGAAAATGTTGCGTG
Organism: Hanleya hanleyi; assembly: GCA_036873755.1. Taxonomy (NCBI): domain Eukaryota; kingdom Metazoa; phylum Mollusca; class Polyplacophora; order Lepidopleurida; family Hanleyidae; genus Hanleya; species Hanleya hanleyi. The sequence goes on from JAVTVY010023307.1 coordinate 33,966, forward strand.
GTCGAAAGTAAAATTGTTATGAACTGAAACGACAAAGCTCTTATACTGCTCAATTCGTCTGAACTCTGACGTGTATGCCCATGTGAAGCTATAGACATAGCGAAGGTAGGCCTAGGTTTATAACTGAATGCTTATTAGTTGAATGGCTCGATTTTATACCAATAAAGTGAACACTTTTGTACATAGTTTTGGGTTTGTCGCAATCCTTTATTCACAATCCAATGTACTCTTTTAGACGGAATCCATCAAATAGTCCTTCGGGTCAGTGAGGTGCCAGGATGTAATCTTTGTAAAAGTTGATGGTACTTTGCCACGAGAATACGAACCATTCATCCTGAAGACCGCGCGATATAAAAAACGAAGAAGAAACCCTTGCCATTCTGCATTTATTTCCACCCTGTGTTCATTGTTCACAGAATACAATATGAAAACTGACATTGCAAAATGCTTCTGGAGATAATATTTTCCCGGGTGTGGTGCCTGCAAAACTTCAAACCGCAGCTCCGGAAGGAAGAGAACAAGAGCTGAAACTTTGACCTAACTTGACCGCTAATCTAATGGTGTCATTTTGAGACTGTTGGCATAATCCTAGGTGCAAGAGATAATGGGAACATTAAAAATGATGGCAACGAGGCGTCCTCAGAAAGTCCTGTTTAATGTCCATTTTTTCGCAGTTTGCCAAAACTATTCTTTATCATATTAATTAGTTTATGAGAAAATATAAAAACAAATTCGGTAAAAAAAAATAGGCAAAAAATGGATAGAGAAGATGCCAATCTGATTAATTAGCGACATGTCCGATAGAGGAGCGGTTATTAAGTCTGAGTTTCAATCAAACTGAAGAAGATGCGTGACTGTGCCGTCACTGCGGCCATCTTGTTCTTGTTGGGTAAATCCCCCCTTCATGTAGGAGCACCTATTGGAGTAGTCATTTATAAACAGTTCAGAAAGTCATTAAAGTTCTTCAAATTGTTTGCAATCAATTCTGGTAGACTAGGCAGGAGTCTCGGGTTGGGTCGAGAAGCTCCAGTCTTCTGTGATGAATCGTATGCATGTAGTGCCGCAGGACTTTCACCCACTATACGACACATGAACAGGGTGCTAGATAGCGTCCAGGGTTCAATAGGAATGTCAGGAGGTCATCAGGTGACGCTGCAATTTCCTTAACAGCATCTTGGATTATTTTACGTTTTGCTGTAGAGCTTGTCCCAAATTTTTATTCTTGAAAGTTTCAGCGGCAGAGTTGTCATGTAAGCCAAGTGGCCCATGACGTGAATTTACGGGATTTTCAATAGTGGCAAATGGTGAAGTGGTCGGCCATTGTCCCATTTGCTAACATGTCAAGTCGTGTTGAAAAGCGTTATCTCGCGTTATACTACATATACATGCATAAACTATATCTAATCCCTTTTCAGCCCTGTACCCTGAAGGGTAACAGAAATAAACAGGAAATCCGCACCCCGCCTGAGTGCGATAGACCCAAAGCCGACCAGGCCTGGTAGGGTTAACTTAAAGGCTTGCATCCAACTCCATGGTTAAATCGGTCTTCTTTTGCAACATAATTTTTTAATTTCACACTCACGAAATCCGCATGGGAAGCGGCACTTAATCTACATTTTCCAAGAAGTAATCAATGGCAAACTGTTCAAGGCAGTTTGAAAATCGTCTCTAGCCAAGACGACGTATATCACGTTGCTCGGTAGTTGGATGTATGGAGCTTTGTGATGTTGTTGACTTGTTGTTACTTGAAGATGTTTGAAAATGATGAGTTGTGCTTTTCGGAATTGAACAATTTAGATGAATACCCATTAATGCCGACATGTTCACTCCCGGTGTCTTTTGCTTTACTTCTTGAGTTCTTATTCACTCCTCAATCGCCAAATTGGTTCACGGGCGTGGATTCCTTGATTTCATTTTCAGGGGATGCAATCTCAATTCTCGGGAAATATTCTTGTAACGAAAATATAACTCTCCCCAAAATCCACTGTAGGTCTGCCTGTGAAGGGGATCTAGTCCGCTAATTTGTAATGAATTAGGCATAATCACAGGGTTCGTACACCTTTGAAGTGGCAAGAATCAAGGACTCCATTCAAATTCAAGGAAAACCCACTTATGAAACAAAGTTGCACTACATTTTCCATCCCTCTTTTTTTGGCTGGTATGAACATAAAATTCAGGACTTTCAAGGACCTTTTTCCAAACTATCAAGTTTTCAAGGCCTTGAGATGGATGATCCAAGTGAAATTTACGTACTTTCAAAGAAATCGAGGTCGTGAAGGAACTGTGCCCAATGTGTTGAAGAGATCACATCCCTGAATTTTAACCCGTTCATTCCGAAGGGACTGATAACCGTATCAGATACACCCGCAGACCTGTGACGTCACGATTGTTGGCTGGAACGTCGCTGTTGCATGGCGGACATCACGTGGTCTTCCAAAGCCTCTACGTCATAAAGGGCGTCGCCAACATACGGGAGTGCATATCCAAGTGTGTTTCTGAGCTTTATCATCATTTGACCATTGATCGTCTTCGATGGTAGCCTATATCTCTCAAAGCTTCACAACGTTAATGGTGAGTTGAAAACTTGGAAAGGCAGTAAAGGTAATCGGGTGAACTTACCGTACACCGTAAAGTGTGTTTCACATTTCTAGGCTAAATTATTGTCGACGATAAATCGTAGATTACTACGGAACGGCGGAGGGGACATAAATTATTGATTTCTCTCCGATGAATATCGATTTTGCTGCCTCAAAAGCGGAACTATTGTTCACTGTTTCCTTAATTGATAGTTCATGGTCGATGCACGTATAATAAATTATGAAAATCAATAAATATGGGTTTTTTCCCCAAGTCGATTTAAAAAATATTTTTCATGATGTTTTTCTCTTCTTTCAATTTTAACTCTCATAAAGTCATTCTTATCGATGTCAAGCCGAACTGTTACTATTTTTCTACCGGAAACACAGATAAGAATTTACATATCTCGCAATGTCAATCTTGTTTTGTGCTCCTCTTCCTCTTGCTTATGCAGATGAGACCATGACGAATATGGCTGAAATGAGTGACTTGTGGCCCAATTTTGAAGGGATTTAAAAGCAATCAGGACCTGAAGCAATACTATATTGCAATTGAAGCAAGACTTCAGAACGCTTCGGAGCAAAACTCCCCTCGGCTGGCCCATTCAGATCATGACCGATATCGGTATTGACAAGGCACTAACGCCATCAATAGATTCCAGTCCTACATGTAGGAATCCTCCTACCTACTGGTACCAAGCGTTATTGCAATTCGGAACAGACAGCAATGCTAATGACGAGACGAAATTCTTGTCAACTGGAAATTCGGAATTGTCCCCTGCTGACGACCATGCAACCCCATGTAGGCCTACTGAACCCAGTCAAATTAATACAGAGGCATGTCCAGTAATTGAGAACTCAGCTATGGGTGTTACCACGTCCCAACCTCCAACCCGTCAATCTGGCTTGGTGGAAAAGGACTCAGTGGATCAGGTTATTGCTAACCAAGACGCAATGGTTGATCCGGGGAGTCGGCCGAGTTGCAGAGATGGCGACGATCGGCTCTCTGGGAGTACTTCCGGGAGATACCCTTCACCAATTCCACACCGCGTCAAAGAAGCAGTGGTCCAAACACCAAAACATTCCAGTCCGGCTCTCTGTATACCGCAGAAGATCCCTACCAACTCTCTTGGACCCCGTTTGGATACCAGGAAACAAAGTACGAGCTACAACAGTAGCCAGAGTATATTTTCTCAGAAATACGGAGATATATCCCTTTAAAATCCCTACAGTAAAATTTGTGATATAATGCCACCAACCGCCCGAGGCATTTGGATGGCATCCATCACGGTTTCGGATTTCGGAGCTTCATTTTCCTATGCTTTATTTTCCAACTGGAATTGTTCTTGTATTATCAGGTTAGGAGAATCCCGCTCTCTAAAATGGAGGTAAAAAGGGTCGTTTTCGCTCAATAAATCAGTTCACATAATGAATTCAGCAAAATCCTCTTGAGGCGCATACAGATATATCTATCCGCATTAAATGGTCATCTAATGGTCATTTAAAAAAGTAAATTGTCATCTATCTAATTTGCATAATAATAGGCCAAACATCCTTCGCGCTGTGTAAACAACATTGGCCGGTTCTTCACATGGCAAATTAATGTTATGTCATGGAACCATAGATAAATCAATGCGCCTGAAATTTTGATGCATTGGTTAGGAAGGAATCAAAAGTTATTGAGCAAAAACGACCTTTTTTACCTCCATTTTAGAGAGCGGGATCGCCCTAACCTGATTATACAGACCGGAGTCTACATTACCGACAACAAGATCCAAATGTCCAAAATGGGTTATCTATTGTTAGCTTGCCGTGCGATCAAGATTGCGTACTGGTATATGAATTATTCGATAATCACCAGGAACGTTAGGTTTGATATTGGTCATACTTTTAAAATCAAATATATTCCATCAACTGAGACATCAGCTGATTAGGGGTGATGCCTCGGACTGGATATAACATAAAACATTCACGGTGTCAAATCTTCTAAATATATTGGCTTTTACATAACTGCGGAAATGGCTCAGTTGCACGTTATTTGGAGAATAATGAAGAGCCTATTTGTCCACTGACCAGTGACTTCAGCTGATCAGCTACTGGGATGCATCATTTCACTTTGCCGTATCTATTAACCAAGGAGAATATTTTGAACTGTTGATAGTTGACATATTTCGTGTGATATTTGCCAAATTATACATTATTCTAAGGATAATGACACTTTCTTTTAATACTGGAAAAATATAGTACATACACTGCGAAAAAAATTGTGTTTTAACACAATTGTGTGCTAAAATGGCTTCAACACAAAATGTTTTGTGTTGAAATCAACATGGTTTTGTGTTAAACTTCATATATCAACACAAAATTGTGTCGAGTTCAACACAAATTAATGTTGATTCTAACACAATTTGTGTTCTTTTCAACACAATTCTGGTGCTAAAATGGTTTCAACACATTTTTTTTTCGCAGTGTATGTTAAAATTATGTCAGTTATCACCAATTCAATATACTCTCCTGGATTAGTAGATAGGGCGAAGTGAAATTATACAACCCATTAGCTCATCAGCTGAAGGCACGTGTCAGTGAACAGAAATGCTCTTCATGTTCTCTCAAGAATGTGAAACTGAGCCAATGAATAATCTTGTTCTTTTACAGATCGGAATTTCGTGGAAACCCAGCTTTCGCCGCAACGGGAGTCAGGGGAGTTCTCGCTGTCCAGCCAACGACCACGTTGTGGCGTCTTTCGAAAAGGCGTTAGAGAAAGACGACGATTTAGACAGAAATTGCTGAAGCTGGTTTCTGGCTGTGTTGAAGAGGATATGGAGTGAAATCTGTGAAGAGAGACATTAGGCCTACGTGGTTTTCAATTAGTCCAAAAAAAAGGAAAAAATAAATTGGCATCTTAGTTTGAAACAATGCTCGTATGATGTTTACTCATTTTGTTACTCGGCTATTTGGATATGATGATATTATATCTTAATGAATTAATATCATTATGATATTATGATGATCAAAATGTGAGAAGCGTTGACAGGATATGAATTTATTAAAATTGGGTTACTCCTCTGAATCAAGCTACGTATTCTTAAAATATGTTCAGCTTAGTTCTTGGGTAAACGGTGCAATTGTTGCCCGCGTAACCGAACAAATTTTGAATAATTTTGAGATGATTTTCCAAGCTCGACTTTTGCCTCAGTAAATTTTGTATCCAAAGATAGTCTGTCTAGTCTGGTAGAGTTATCTACCCTGTAGGTTACAGGGTATATATTGGATGAGTGATGTACGATTGAGTGAATGAATGGTTGAGTGTGTGGTGGAGTGAGTGAGTGAGTGAGTGCTACATTTGGACCAGGAATGGTCTCTCAATCGCTCAGCCCTGTGCACCCCGAAAATGCCCGCTTTTGATACTATTCCTCCTTTGCGCAAGCGCATCATGCAAACTACTCTAATCGTAGTCTTCATGCCGAGAGTTTCAATATGACACCCTGTACGTCATATCTGGACCCAGGATGGTCTCTCAGTCGCTCAAACACACCCCAGTGCATCTCTAAAATGGCCGCTTTCACTACTACGCCTCGACTGTGCATGCGCGCTATGACGTTATCTCCAGTCCATACCACTTTCATCGTCATCTACTCCACGCGCGCTTAAATATGATATCTTACGCGACCCATCTAAACCAGGTAGGGCTCAACTACATCCACTTGACGATCATGTTCTTCCACATTTTTGGGAGTCCGTATTTTATATTTTGAGGAAGTTTTGCATCTACCCGAGCCATGATTCACGTGACGACCTTGACGAGAACTTTAAGTCGAGACATTGCCCGACCCCTTAGGCCCAACACTGGCACACCTAGGACCATTTGACTGGGTTTTCCCACATTTTTGGGTGTTAAGTCCGTATTTCCGCATTTTATATTTTCATGAAAAATCTAGTTTTCAGACACTCCACCTATCACTTGACCGACTTCGACTAGAACTTCATAATGAGATCTTGTACGGCCACTTAGGAGCCATATTGGCCCACCTCGACCCACTTAACTGGCTAAACAGTCCGTTTCCCGTATTTTCTCGGGAAAATCCTAGTTTTACACTTTTCGGGGTTGAAGAAATACGCTTGATCGATATCGTGGGGAATCCCGGGGACTAAGCTCACATTCTGTAACCTTGCAGTTTCGTCGGCGGGCTGCCACTGGCTATAACACCATACAACGCGTGTCGGAGCTGGGGCTGCCACACCTCTAAAAACTTCATCACCCAGGACGTTTTTCCACATGTCGTAGGGCCGATCGCCTTCATCGTATAGGGGTGCTCTACTCCACTTGGTGGACCTTTAGTGGGACTCGGTGGTGTTTCTTCTCCGCCCCACGAGATCTACCACCACCACCGAGCGTCAACGCCCGGTGGTGGTGGTGTCACCGCCCGGTGGTGGTGTCTGTACATACAGGGATGAACACGTGTCCCTCATGAGTCCATACGTATTGGTCGATTAATCAACATGTCGTGTACGTGTACGTTCTATCAGAGAACTTTTTCTCGTCGCAATAGTATGCTCAGACACATTCAATGCAAACACAACCATGAGACACCACCGAGTCGTCCCACTATAGGCCCACCAAGTGGAGTAGAGCATCCCTATACGATGACAGTGAGTGACTCTACGGTATGTGGAAAGATGTCTTGGGTGATGAAGTTCTTAGGGGAAGGTGTGGCAACCTCAGCTCCGACACGCGTTGTATGGTGTTATAGCTAGTGGCAGCCCGCCTATGAAACTACAAGATTACAGAATGTGAGCTTCGTCCCCGGGATTCCCCACGATATCGACCAAGTATATTTCTTCGACCCCGAGCGGACCAACGTGGTATTGCTAAATTATCTGATGAGTGCGGCCAAGGACAATTCACACGTTGCCGACTTGTTTACCAAAGGATACCATCATCGGAATCTGTCCGTCATCTGTCTGACCCAGAATCTTTTTCCTCAAGGGAAGGCGTCCAGAGATATTGCCTTGAACTGCCAATACTTCGTGTTGTTCTCAAATCCCATCGACAGAGCACAAATACGTGTGTTTGGTAGACGAATTTATCCTCAGAACATCGACTATTTCATGCAGCGTTTCAAGGTGCGACAAGTCGTCCGTATGGCTACCTGTTCGTAGACTTAAAAGCTCATACCCCCGAAGATCGCCGGTTGACGACCCACCTGTTACCCGAAGGGTCACCACAACATCATATACCCCTGCACCATTCACCGAGTCCACACCTGGCAGCACCCGTTCAGCAGCAGCAACTCGGAATATCACCCAACCGTGATGGACCAACCCAAACCCGTACAGGGAGGGAGATACAGAGACTGCTGAGAGTCTATTTACTGATGCAGAGAGCTTGATCTCCCAAGAAAGTGTGGACGAACCTACCTTTTGAGATCGTATTGTGAGAGCAGCTATCAGTACTCCCGCTGTAACGATCGAGGACGCCGGACAGGATAGCTTGCAACAGGCATACATCCAAATGCGTCCAAACTTCAGGAAAACAGCTATGGCGATCTATGAACAGCATACCCTACTACCGCTTGAAATGAAAGCCTACCCCACGCACATGCATCATGAAGACCAAGCGTCACTTGGAAGAGGATATGGGGCTACCACCCACCGAGGCCCTGGAAAATGTGAGTGGTGGTGGTGTCACCGACCGGTGGTGGTAAAATCTGTACATATAGGGATTAACTCGTGTCCCTCATCAGTCCATATGTATTTAGACACCAATCCAACCGGCGCTACCCCAAGAAATCTTGAAAATAAGGCCTGGCACGGACCAATCGGACCACTATGGGTCCATCTCAGCCTCAAAACGTCCATTCCAATGCACTTTTTCCACTGCGCATGCGCAGACAGACCCTATTCCCATCCCACTCCTATCCGGTTAGACGCTTTCCCACGAGAGCTTCACACTGATACCTCGACCTCCAAAACACCCCTTTCCATACCATTTTCACACAATTCCCTGTCCACCCCGACCTCAAATCCTCCCTTCCCATACACTTTTTTACTGCGTATGCGCAGAATGACAACAGTTCCACGTCATACCCATCCAGCCGGATGCTCCCCCGCGAGTGCTTCACACTGATGCCGCCCACGACCCATTCGGACCATTATTGGTCCACCTTGGCCACAAAACGCCCCTTCCTATGCCCTTTTTCCCACAATTTCCTGTCTGCGCATGCGCAGAATGATGTCAGTTCCACCCCACACCCATCCAGTTCAACGCTTCCCCACGAGAGCTTCACTCTGATACCTCCCCCGACCCAATCGGACCACCAGTGGCCCACCCCTCCGCAAAACGTCTATTTCCATAATTTTTGCCTGTGTAGTTCCACGTCATACCCATCCAGTCGGATGTTTCCTCGCCAGTGCTTCAAAATAAGACCTCACTCGACCCAATCGGTCAACTAGGGGCTCACCTAGACCCCAAAACGTCCACTCCAGTGCTATACTTGCCCAATGCGCATGCGCGCAGTGACTTTTTCAAAAGGTTTTACAGCTTAACTTTGAGACAGCTCCCATCGTGTTCTACGTGGTGAGACGAAGAGAACAAGATCCCACAACCCATACCGCAAATGTCCATGCGTGGGTTTCCCAGTATGGACCTATTCACTGCGCCAGAACGGACCTACACCATAGCCATATATAGGGGGAGATCACTCTTGTTGGGCAGTTACGTGACCGGAAGTGACCCGGATGTCACCTTTGACCCGCAAGTAACCTTTGACACAGCTGTGACGTCATCCGTGACGTCACCAGTATTGACGTCACCCCGCGATCTGGACCCTCATTTTTGGGACCCTCAATCCTAAGGAATCGGTGTACTCACGAGCAATTTTTCAGTCGACCTTGTAGCCAGTTTTTGAGCTACCTGTGAGTTAACCTTCGCCAACTCGTCAAGGGAGGAATGCATCAATATTGTAGCGTGGTCGGTGGTCAGTGGTCGGCGGTCAGCAATACTATTTATCTGTAGTTGGTCAACAGTTGCTGGCTGATAACCCTGGGATATGGTTGATGGTTATCTGATGGTCAAAGATTACTAATTGACATTAGACGGTTACTGTTGACGGTAATACTGATGTATGGTCACTTGTTGTGGTCACGGTTTAATTGACGGTCACTGGTTGACGGTTATCGATATATGAACGGTTACACGTTGACGGTCAATGTTGACAGTGTATTAACTGGTATGACTGGGGACGGTTTACAGGTAGGTGGTGATAATGTCACTGTTGACATCGACGGTTACTGTTGACATCGACGGTCACAGACCAATGTTTACTGTTGACGGTCGACGGTCACAGACTGATGTTTATGTTGACGGTCGACGGTCACAGACTGATGTTTATGTTGACGGTCGACGGTCACAGACTGATGTTTATGTTGACGGTCGACGGTCACAGACTGATGTTTACTGTTGACGGTCGACGGTCACCTGTTGATGGTCAGTGGTCCCAGTGGTTGATGGTTACAGTTGGTAAACCCAAATATACACCAAGTTGATACAGATTTGTAACAACAATAAAGATATTTATTCTTGCAAATACAGGGGTGGTTTTCTGTTGTTTGTTTACATTATGGTAACATCATTGTTTGTTTACGTTATGGTAACATTTGTTTGTTTACAGTATGGTTACCCATATAAATGGTCCCACTTGATGGTTCAACAACAATGATTGAATAAATATTCCCAACCCAAGTATAGGTTATCTGGTGTGGCTGTTTGGTGATTTGTACCTTGGTTGTTGATATTACTGGTGGTACCGCAATTAGTACCTTCAGAGTTAAAGATGCGTCCAGTTGTGAGTCCCAGACAGGACTGACGATCCTCGTTTGTTCACGGTATATATACCCTCCGACCGGAAGTTTAGCACGACCAACATCCAAGCAGTGCTGATTGGCTGAGTGTGACATCATTGCTGGTATCTCGTCACTCATTGGCTGGCGATGACCTCATGCCGCTCAGTGAAAACAACATGGCGGTTTGCATTTCTACTGAGCGGGCGGGAGAATAAAATTTAACTTCACCAGCTTCTATGAACATCGTCGGGATTTACTAGGTACACCACAATTAATTAGAGGACACCTAATTTTATACTGGATAAAGGTAGGTTCTCGGGAAACACTGGATTTCTCGTCAGGGAGGTTTTTTCCATGTCGTTGTTGTTGTTGTTGTTGTCGATCGTCGGACCAGAATTCGCCACATCACCCCCACCCAATTAAATATGTTCGTCCCGAACATAAAGAGAACCCAGAGATGGTATCGTTAAAATTTAACAACATTTAATTTGAATATATATACAGATAAAATGATTAGGATTATCCTTCTCAAAATTAAATGTTCATAAGAACTATTGTCCTTCAGTGGAATGTACAGCGTATCACCATTCAATTGACGAAACAGTCTTCAAATATAACTTGGACGGTAGTTTGGCACATATATATAATAAAATTGTATAATAATAAACTTTGAAAAATTAACACAAGTCCATTTCTTTCTATTTACAGATGTCAGCTGGTTTCTGTTTGGGTGCCCTGCTCACGCAACACTCGGGCTCTTGGATCCTGCACCCAGGTGGCACTGAGTTCATAAACTGTCCCATCCGGAAGAACCGCTCTCTCAGTGCGCATAATGGCACTCACTCCCGGGGGGACATGCTGCACGTGTCGCGAAGGTCCACGTGAAGTTTCGAGGGCCTGTCTCCTCACTGTCCTCAGGTGGCTGGCGGGGAAGGTTTCGGAGTACAGGCTCGGAGCACCAAGAAAGAAGATCCTGGGGTCGTTATGCAGGAACTCATAACGCCCCCCAGCTGGTGGTCCTTGCAGGTCTAACCTCTGTGGGTTGTAGATGATGGTAGGTGGAATGGTCTGGAAGTGAGGTTGGACAGGTAGAGGTGATGCTGCAGTGGGTGTACTGGGTGTCGTGACGGGTGTTGGTGGTGGTGACTGGACCTCCTGAGAGACTGGTGTAAATTTCTCAGGGGTTGCAAATAATGATATGAGTGGTTCTGGGGTTGATGGTGGGGGTACAACAGGGTCAATGTTGGGCACCTCCCTTTCCTCTTCCCCTGTGGTTTCCGGCGCTGTGTCAGTGGAACTACTGGAGGAGGAACTTGATGATGATGAGGAGGAGGATGTTGATGAAGTAGAGAGTCGTCGGACCCGAGACCGCTTGGCTGGTTGTGGAGAAAGTGATGGTGTTCTCTCTCGGGTCCTTCGAATTGGCCCTGGCGATGGAGTTTTTGCCATTGAAGGCGACTGCCTTGGAGATGTAGTGGTGACCCGTGGAGGAGTTCCCACCTTAGGACTGGGGGGCTTGTCCAACTGTACCATATTAGCTTTTTCGGGAGGGTTCCCTTTGGTCGTCCGTTTTGGGTTGGATGGTACGGTCTGGGGTTGTTCTCTGTTGTGGTGAGTTTCCCGACCCCCGGATGGTTTTGGTGATGGTGGTCTGCTCACGGTGCAGGACTTGGCACTCTTTTTGGGGATGTGATAGTCCCGGGGCACATCCAGACTCACCACTGACCTTGGTCGGGCCGCCGGCTTGACAGTTGGCCGTTCCTCCTTACCACTCGATTGGTGGCGTCTCTCAGGGCGGCGTGGAGAGTATCCCCGATGTGGTCGGTCTTCAGTAGCCTGTAACCTGCCATGATATTTATCAACATGCTTTTTGAGTATGTACATCCTTGATGCGGGTACTGCATAGGCGCATTCACTACACTGCACGATGGGTCCATGTGCGTCCTTTTTGTGCCTCTCCAGTTGACGCCTAGCCTGGAACTGTCTGGGGCAGATCGGACACTTCCAACACCTCCATGGTGGGCCATCATCACGCATCTGTGAAAAATATGATAGGAGGAACCTTAGTTATGAGAACCACCTGTGTTAAATGTTTAGTAATTTAATTGTTTCCTTTTTGTTTGGGATTCCCAACCAGTCTCCATCAACCTCATTCTATGTCACTACTTTGTCTTTTGTGTCTTTTTCAACCACTTTGGCGCAGAACCATGATATGGTTTGAGTCTGTTATGGTGCACCACTTTAGATTTGGCAGCAGGACCCTTCTGTATCCGGTAAACTAGGTCTGATAGTCGCTCGGTCACGAGGAATGGTCCAGTCCATGGTTTCTGCAACTTTGGAGAAATCCCCTTTCTCCGACGGTTGTCGTGTAACCATACAGCTTCCCCGGCCTTGTAGATGTGTTGGTTAGTGCGTCGGTCATAGACTCGTTTCTGCCTATCACTGGCAGCCTGCATATTTTTACGAGATATGTCATGAACCGTCCACAGCTTTTCCCTAGTTTCCTGCACATAGTCCACTTCACTGACTTCTTGTTTTGCTTGTGGTGGTGTACCATACAGGAGGTCCGCTGGCAGCGTAATCTCACGTCCAAACATCATCAGACATGGGGAAAAACCAGTACTTTCATGTCGTGATGATCTGTAGGCTAACATCAACATGGGTAATGTCTCATCCCAGTTCCGTTGGTCGGTTGCAACAACTTTTCTGAGCATTTCCGCCAGAGTCCTGTTGAAGCGTTCCACCAGTCCGTCACTTTGTGGATGATATGATGTCGTCCTTGTTTTGGCAATTTCCAGTTTGTCACACAGTCCCTGGAACAGTTTAGATTCAAACTGAGTGCCCTGGTCAGAATGGATCTCAGAAGGTAGACCAAATCGACAGAAGAATTCATCCATGACAATCTTAGTAATGGTTTCTGCTTCCATGTTAGGCATTGGGAATGCCTCTGTCCATCGCGTGAAGTAATCAGATAGTACGAGAATATATTTATTCCCCCGTCTAGTCTCTGGTAGAGGTCCTAAAATGTCAAGAGCAATCCTCTCCAGAGGTCCTCCTGCCAGATACTGATTCATAGGTGCGATGAACTTCTTTGTTGGAGCTCTACATGCTTGGCATTCCTCGCATTTCCTGATCCACTCTGTTACATCTTGTTGGTAACCCACCCAGTAGAATCGACCATGCATCCGAGCAACAGTTTTGTTTATTCCAAGATGTCCTGAACCACAGTCACTGTGCATGGCTTTGAGAATGTCATCCCGCCAAGATCTGGGAACAATAAGCTGCCAGGAAGATTGTCCTCCATCACCGAACCATTGACGGTAGAGGATTCCATCTCTAAGTTCAATGCGGTCCCATTGGCTCCAATATGCTTTTGTTGCCGGACTTTTTGCTGATACATTAGGCCATTTTGGTCGTTTGCCGGTCTCCTTCCATGCGATGACTGGAGATAATGATGTGTCTTGGTTCTGGGCATTCCTGATTTCTGTGATGGATTTGCCATGCAGCCAACCCAATTGGCGGTTGGAGTCCTTTTGCTCTGGACCAGTGTTTGGTGATTTTCCAGATCTAGTCATCACTCGAATGGAGTTATTATCCTGCATGTCCTTCTGTTCCTGCCTTGTGCAGTAGGCACAAGTATCACATGGAATACGTGAAAGGCCATCAGCATTTCCGTGCTGTTTACCTGCTCTATGTTCCAACTGGAAGTCGTATGTGCTTAGAGTCTCTATCCAACGAGCAGTTTGTCCCTCTGGATTTTTGAACCGCATTAACCATCTCAGTGCGCCATGGTCAGAGCGAACCAAGAATTTCAAACCATAAAGATAGTGGTGGTAATGTTTCACAGCCTCGACCACGGCCAACAGTTCCTTTCGGGTAATGCAATATTGCCTTTCTGCCTTGGTTAGGGTTCTACTGAAGTAAGCAATGACACGTTCCCTCCCTTCGTCATCTAACTGTGACAGGACAGCACCAATACCTATGTTGCTGGCATCTGTGTCCAGGATGAATGGTTTCTCAGTGGATGGATAAGCCAATATGGGCGACTCTGTGAGTGCTGTTTTCAGCTTTTCAAAGGCGTCCTCACATTCTGATGTCCACTTGAATATGTTTCCTTTCTCCATCAGCTTGTGCAATGGTTTGGCTGTATCTGCGAAACCTTTTACGTAACGCCTATAATACGAACAAGTCCCAATGAAGGCTCGGACTTATGTAAGACTTGTAGGTCTTGGCCATTGCTTAACTGCACTGATTTTGGATGGATCCGTCGATATGCCCAAACTGGAGACTATATGACCCAAGAATTCAACTTTTTTCCGAAACAAATGGCATTTCTTTGGTGATAATTTCAGACCGGCCTCTTTGATTCTACACAGGACTTCATTCAGCCTGGTTAGATGGGTCTCAAAAGAGTCAGAGAAGATAATTATGTCGTCTAAGTACAGTAGACAGGTCCTCCAGTTGAGTCCAGAGAGAACAGCTTCCATTAGGCGCTCGAAGGTTGCAGGAGCGTTGCAGAGCCCAAAAGGCATAACCTTGAATTGGTATAGACCGCACGTCGTGGAAAAAGCAGTTTTCTCAGCATCTTTTGGATCGACCTCAACTTGCCAATATCCACTCTTCAGGTCGAGTGTCGAAAACAGTGTTGAACCTCGTAGGGCATCCAGAGAGTCATCTATTCTCGGGATTGGATAGGAGTCTTTTTGAGTCGCCAGGTTCAGGAGTCTATAGTCCACGCAAAAGCGGAGAGAAGAATCTTTCTTCTTCACGAGAACCACTGGTGCGGCCCAAGGACTTGTTGATTCCTCTATTATACCCTTTTTCAACATTGATGAAACTTCGTTCTCAACATCTTGACGTTTGGAGAGTGGTAACCTTCTAGGGTGCATTCTGATTGGCACTGCATCACCGGTGTTAATAGTATGCTTGACTATGTTGGTTCGGCCAAGGTCATCATTATCTTTGGCAAAGGCAGCCTGATGGTCTGACAAGAGTTGTCGCACTTGGTCCCGTAGGTTTGGATTCAAGTTTTGAACTGCTGCTTGGTATAAATCTCCAACATGGGCAGGTACTTCCTCCTTACTAACTGCAAGATGGTTCAGTCGGTCATGTTTTGTATCCCTGTCTTTGATATCGTCAACTACTCTGTCTATTGGATGACAAGTGGCTATGTGCGTGTCTCTGTACAGTGTTTTTGGTTGGTCATCAAAATTTGCCACTCTTAAAGGAATATGGCCTGTACTTGGATCTACAATAGCTCTGGCCAGCATCATGCCCTTGGATTGGACAAACTGTTCACTCACTTCAACCACACCAGTCATGATTGTTGAGGAGTCTGCATTGATAATACCGTTTATCATGGTCTCGGTGTTTGGTGGAATGATGACGGTTTCTGCCACAGATACTCGGAACATGGAAGGCAAGCGACTCTCCAAAATACAAGGCACGAGTCTATCGTTTACTGTCACAGTGCCACCACCCATGTTGAGGTTACAGTTGTGTCCATGCAAGAAGTCATAACCCAGAACCGCAGGAACATCTATGTCAGCAATGAGCATAAGTTGTTGTGTGGTCAAGTCGGGAAGAAAGTTTAATTCCAAGGTGGTCTGTCCCAATATTTTTACCAGTCCACCATCTGCCATTTTGATATGACCATGTCCAGGTTCAAGTGCAGGTCGGAGATCCGCTGGAATCGCATGATATTTCTTTGGATGTAAAACTGAAATCGATGACCCGGTATCAATCAGGCAATTCACTTTTACCCCATTGACCTGTGTTGGTAGGAAAAGACCATCATGATTTTGCTTACTAAATTTCTCTGTATTGGGCCCAATGTTTTGGGTTTTAGCTGGAGTCTGGCCCTCGGCACCAGCTACTGACCATTTCCCGACTGGGAAGTACTGGCTTGGTTACCACGTGTTTGCCCATTATGGCTGTCATTCTCAGCTGCATTGTTCCTGAACTGTTGTTGCCTTCGCTTCCGGCATTGAGCCTTCCAGTGTCCCTCGATTCCACAAAAATGACATTTTCCAGGTCTTCTTCCTGATTTGTAGCCCTTAGTTTCAACCGTTGTAAAACTGGTCTCGATCCTGGCAAGTCGTTCCACCAGATTGTTCATTATCGGTTCATTACCATGGCTACCATCACTTGATTCTGGATTGCTTACATTATCCAAACTCTCGCGTTGCATTCTTAGGGAAGCTCCCTGTAATTTACGTTTCCTAGCATTCTGGAATGCTTCATACTCCAGCGCAATCTTGACAGCTTCCTCTAGGCTCGCTGGTTTCCCTTGATAAATGGCCCATTCTAATTCAGAATCATTGAGGGAATCGATGAACCCATCTCTTGCTAATTTCTCTCTTGTTTCACTCGAGGCTACTGGGTAGGCTTTACGCACCAACTTCCTAATATCCTAGGCTAATTCGGTCAGCGGTTCAGACTTTTTCCGCAGACGGTGCTTCATTTGAGCACGGAACATCTCTGATTGGTTCTCTGGCTCAAATCGAGAAGTAAGGGCAGCTACTAATTCCCTATAGTTCCTACGTTGATGTGGTTCCAAATCACTAAGGATACCTTGTGCCCGTCCCCGTAAACTTGTAGCCAGCTCTAATGCCTTGGTAGCATTATCCCATCTGTTTATCTCAGCCACCATCTCGAAATGTACAAGATGGTCATGCCATCCTGCTGATCCATCATAAGTTGCAGGATTTTTCTGTTTTCTATATCTTCGAAAATCCCCTGAAGCTAGATAACTACCATCATAGACAGTATCTGGGTTGTTATTTTCCCTTTGGCCTCGGTTAAGAGCATTTACCCCATAACCGTCACCGCGGTTTCGTCCTGTGGTTTCAAGCCTATTTCTACGATCGAATGTTGCATACCGGTCGTCTTCAACATGACCAAATTGTCGATCATTGTAATTCCGTCCCCTTATGTTTGGTTGGCTTGTATCTGATCTATTGGCGACATGTTGGTTATTTCCCCGCCTGGGTTCTGCGTCATCTCCAGTATGCCTGATGGGCATAATTCCCTCTTCCTGCCTAAGACCACATTGCTGATCTCCAGCTTGACTGGAATGCTGGGACTGTCTATCCCTAACATCAAGGCTTGCAATATAATCCCACTATGGTGCCACCAATTGTAGCGTGGTCGGTGGTCAGTGGTCGGCGGTCAGCAATACTATTTATCAGTAGTTGGTCAACAGTTGCTGGCTGATAACCCTGGGATATGGTTGATGGTTATCTGATGGTCAAAGATTACTAATTGACATTAGACGGTTACTGTTGACGGTAATACTGATGTATGGGCACTTGTTGTGGTCACGGTTTAATTGACGGTCACTGGTTGACGGTTATCGATATATGAACGGTTACACGTTGACGGTCAATGTTGACAGTGTATTAACTGGTATGACTGGGGACGGTTTACAGGTAGGTGGTGATAATGTCACTGTTGACATCGACGGTTACTGTTGACATCGACGGTCACAGACCAATGTTTACTGTTGACGGTCGACGGTCACAGACTGATGTTTATGTTGACGGTCGACGGTCACAGACTGATGTTTATGTTGACGGTCGACGGTCACAGACTGATGTTTATGTTGACGGTCGACGGTCACAGACTGATGTTTACTGTTGACGGTCGACGGTCACCTGTTGATGGTCAGTGGTCCCAGTGGTTGATGGTTACAGTTGGTAAACCCAAATATACACCAAGTTGATACAGATTTGTAACAACAATAAAGATATTTATTCTTGCAAATACAGGGGTGGTTTTCTGTTGTTTGTTTACATTATGGTAACATCATTGTTTGTTTACGTTATGGTAACACTTGTTTGTTTACAGTATGGTTACCGGTACCCATATAAATGGTCCCACTTGATGGTTCAACAACAATGATTGAATAAATATTCCCAACCCAAGTATAGGTTACCTGGTGTGGCTGTTTGGTGATTTGTACCTTGGTTGTTGATATTACTGGTGGTACCGCAATTAGTACCTTCAGAGTTAAAGATGCGTCCAGTTGTGAGTCCCAGACAGGACTGACGATCCTCGTTTGTTCACGGTATATATACCCTCCGACCGGAAGTTTAGCACGACCAACATCCAAGCAGTGCTGATTGGCTGAGTGTGACATCATTGCTGGTATCTCGTCACTCATTGGCTGGCGATGACCTCATGCCGCTCAGTGAAAACAACATGGCGGTTTGCATTTCTACTGAGCGGGCGGGAGAATAAAATTTAACTTCACCAGCTTCTATGAACATCGTCGGGATTTACTAGGTACACCACAATTAATTAGAGGACACCTAATTTTATACTGGATAAAGGTAGGTTCTCGGGAAACACTGGATTTCTCGTCAGGGAGGTTTTTTCCATGTCGTTGTTGTTGTTGTTGTTGTCGATCGTCGGACCAGAATTCGCCACAATATTCTCAAAGCTCTGAGGGGTAAGGGGTCCCCCAAACATGTGATACGAGGTTATTATACAATGTTGAATCCAATATGGAGTTTTATTGTACGAGTCTACGTTGGGTTGAAAGTCCATATTCCAATACGGACTTTCAAACCAACGTAGACGAGTACAATAAAAGTTCCATATTGGATTCAACATTGTATAATGATCTGTTTATTATACATCGAAAGACAAAACTATGACAGAGCTAAAACTACTGATAATGTTACAAAGCATAAAATGAAAAACTACACACATAAATACTTCGATCGTTAATTTCGCTTTTTTGAAATATGACAATCAAGTTAAAGAATACATTTTAATGAATATATATTATGCTTTGATTTTTCATTTTCTGTTTCTTTTCGAAATATTTACATTCTTAATAAATAGTACTATATTTAGAAGAATTATTTCATGAAATATTCAGGAAAATATGTAGGCCTACAACAGTCCAGTCTCTTTCACTGTGACGACACTGTGACACGTACATATAATCCGGAGTTACCTTGTTGTCTTGCCGGCATCATTGAAAACTGTTGACCGCTTCTCTCTTGCAGGAAACAAACCTATGTTTATGTATACTATGGTTGTCTTTTCGAATTTGGTGCTAATACTGTTATATGGAACATGGAATAGGTCGTTGGATTATGGACGCGGATATTCTCTAATGGACGACGGCTGAATTATGAATGACGGACCAGACGCTTGTAATCGGTTCAGTAAAACGAATACGATTTGCTTTATATACACAACATCTCGGAGAGATATCGAACAATGGATCCCCAAATCTATATAATATAGTGCATTTGGACATGGCGTAAATTTCAAGCATACAGTTTAAACTTTCCTTTTCTGTAACAAACACATTATGCGCACTATAAGGAGTTTTTAAAAAAGTTGAGAAAAATACAGTCCGTTATTTTTGATAATTATGAAAGAAATGTTATAACATAGCTGATACGTTTTGGCTCCTTTTAGCTTACTCGGTTGTCTTCACTGCAATTTTAAATATGCTGAATATTTGGGCAAATTCTAGTACGTCCTAGTCTTGCTTATTTGTATAACTACCTAGAATCTGGAGAAATGTATGTTTATATTCAATTTTGTGGGTGATTTGAATATAAATATGCGGTTATTTAGGGCTAACTTATTATTTGAACCCTTTCTAACAGTCGGTCAGCGCCATTTCTGTATTTTCATGCTCGATAACCAGCGGTCAGCTCTGGGAGAGGATTTGCGAGTAAAGACGAAGTCGCTGAATCAACAGCAACGTCAGTGGTCTATAAAGTGTAAATCTCTTAGCATTTTTGCGGGTGGAAGAAAAATGAGGGTGCGGATGGTTAAACATGCTGGTTATCATGATCAAAGTTATCCCTTTATAGTTGTACATATGTACAATGCTTTTACAACATGATGCGGTATGGATACAGTGAGAGTAGTCTTATATAGCGTCCGTCTTAATTCCAGATGCGACAGAAAGTATTGGGCAGGGAATTGGGTATTGGGTATTGTCTAGCCTGCATGGGAGAGTTATCGCACCCAACATGAGAGAGCCACGTTGGGCCGTGTGTTTACAATTCTCGTATGTTATTGTCCATGTATCAGATTTTTCTTGACACAGAATCAGTTGCATTGCTCTAGTTGGTGTCGATAATATGCAGTTTTCGAATTATTGGGATTTTAATTAACTGGTTCTTGCTGTAGGGCTATGAGTGAAATCGCCTCGACAGTCACATTAGTAGTAGTATTAACGGATTACGAGTCTTACTGACCTACTTTTTTGTTCCCCCCGGTGGCGGAGTGTGGAGGAACTTGATCACGTGATCAAGGCATGTCTAGACTTGTGTGTGTGTGGTCAAAATGGCGGCTGTGGTGGGATGGTGGATGGTGGGTTTAAGATGGCGGCTGTGGTGGGATGGTGGATGGTGGGTTTAAGATGGCGGCTGTGGTGGGATGGTGGATGGTGGGTTTAAGATGGCGGTTGTGGTGGGATGGTGGATGGTGGGTTTAAGATGGCGGCTGTGGTGGGATGGTGGATGGTGGGTTTAAGATGGCGGCTGTGGTGGGATGGTGGATGGTGGGTTTAAGATGGCGGCTGTGGTGGGATGGTGGATGGTGGGTTTAAGATGGCGGCTGTGGTGGGATGGTGGATGGTGGGTTTAAGATGGCGGCTGTGGTGGGATGGTGGATGGTGGGTTTAAGATGGCGGCTGTGGTGGGATGGTGGATGGTGGGTTTAAGATGGCGGCTGTGGTGGGATGGTGGATGGTGGGTTTAAGATGGCGGCTGTGGTGGGATGGTGGATGGTGGGTTTAAGATGGCGGATTGTAGAAAAACGTATAAAAGCAGGCGATTTTTAGGGGTGGAGTGTATTCATTGCACTACCCTGCGGAGCACTCTGACTCACCTGACCTGACCAGCCTGCCTGCCTGCCTGCCTGCCTACCTGCCTGATTCACCTCTAGCCAGCCAGCCAGCCTGCTTGCCTACCCGCTTGTATGAGACCAAAGCATGAGACGTGGAGAAGATTTCCCCTGGGACCCAGCAGTACCTCCGGTTGAAGTCTTGCCTGAAGACGAGCGTGTGAGGGAGACCCGCACTCTTACACCGGGCTGCACCCTATTGTTGTATCCCAAACGTGTGGAGCTCATCGATGACGACAGTAGGTGTTGGTGTACGTCTGAACCAGCGCGTGTCTCTTTATCCCCGGAAGGCTGGACTACCTTGAAACGGGTGTTATTGGGTGACCTCGACGGTGATAGCATTCACCTGTGTGACGACGTCTACATTTTCCGCGGTCCCTATTTTGCTCGACTCCTCTGTCTCAAGCAAGGTGGTTTTACTCTGGACCCTGATCTATGGACAGCCTTGGAAAAAGTAATCCACATGGTCGATGAAGTACTATCTCTATAGGAGCCACATAACCCATCAGAATACTGCGTATCACGGACTACACCCGCAGAGCTACATCTGGTCTATAAAACACGTCCCTCGGCATCCCACACCTTCATTTCTACGGTTGCAGAACCATGGCGGAGATCCAGCCCCATGCGACTCGCATTTTACAGTATGCCACCGTGGTGAATTCATTCACGGGTTACCGAGCAGTGGTCCGGTCCATGTTTGCAGATGGCGACGACAACGAGGGACGACGCCAGATCCTGAACGAGTTCACAGAAGCGGTCCTCCACAGAGTGCACTCGATGGACAGGCGTGCCATCACTCACCACTACTGGACTATGACAGCCATCCTTGATGCTCGGGCTATGGACCACGAACGCTCACGCCGGAACCAGCACCGGCTGGTTGGCCTCATACTAGTCTGTGCCCTATTGACCCTGGCGCTGTGGTATTGACACTATAAATACCAGGGTCAGACAGAGTGTGTGTCATTCACCGTTCGACATTTGGAGCAAGCATGTCATCCGTCCTACGAGCCATCCTGCCCCTTACACCCCAGGTGGGGTTACACGTCTATGAAGATAAAGTCACCCTGGTGGAAGACCGTGGAGCTATTTGCTGGTCGCCCGCTGAGACCGTATCGAATACGGTGACGCTACAGCGTGACGGCTGGACCAAATTTAAACGCGTGTTGAGCGACGAGCTCGACGGACACCTCATCCACATAGACAATGCCATCTACGTATATCGTGGGCCTTTCTTCGCACGCCTGGGCCGCTACCAAGACCCTACGCGAAGCTTCACCCTAGACCCCCATCTGTGGTCAGCCTTGGAGAAAGTAGTGCCTATCGTGGACCAGCTGTTTACACCGGACCAGCGATCATCAGACGAGTTGGCGTGGGCTCGTGCTATGGAGGACGCGCTGGCTGAACCCCATGAACAACAACTACATGAACCCGACGACGACGAGGCTATAGACTATCCGGCTGAACTGAGTCAACCAACACAACGGTGGTAGGAACTTGTTATAAATAAACCATACTCTCCGGGTCCATCATCATTGTGTCACCATGAAGCGCTGGGAGAAGGTGTTGGATAACTTATACTACAGTCCCGACAGTCCGGCGGCCTATAGTGCATTGTCGGCTCTCTATCGAGCGGCCAAACCCCAGGGGATACAACGTGCTCAAGTCCGAGATTGGTTAAGAAAACAAGACACCTATACCTTACATCGAGCTGTCCGTCGCCATTTTCTACGGAACCGGGTCATCGTGGGAGGAATAGATGCCCAGTGGCAAGCGGATTTGGTCGATATGAGCGCCTTTGCCAAACACAACGATGGGAATCGATATATCTTGACGTGCATCGATATCCTATCGAAGTATGCGTGGGTGGTACCCATCCGGACGAAAACGGGGGCGAATCTCATAGCGGCGTTCAAAGACATCTTCAAGACCGGGCGCAAACCTTTGTATTTGCAAACCGACGAAGGCACGGAATTCCTCAACAGACCGTTCCAAGCCTTTCTGAAAGCCCAGAAGGTGTTTTTCTTCCATACGTACAACGAGACCAAGGCATCCGTGGTGGAAAGGTTCAACAGGACATTTAAAGGTCGCATGTATAAATATTTCACCTATAAGAATACAAGGCGGTACATCGATGTTCTCCCGAAACTGGTGAGGGGTTACAATCGAGCCTATCATCGAAGTATACAGAGAGCCCCCATTACCGTGACCCAACGCAATGAAGCCCAAGTCCGGCGTGTCTTGTACCCCAGGTCATCGCAGCGAACGACGAAGGAGATGTTCAAGGTCGGGGACCCTGTACGGATCAGTAAAGTCAAGGGCAAGTTCGAGAAAAGTTACTTGCCCAACTGGAGCGATGAGCACTTCCTGATTAAACGGCGCCTACCCCGACAGCGGCGAGTCTATGAACTGGAAGATCTTCAAGGGGAACCGTTGCTAGGGACGTTTTACGAGCCGGAATTACAGCCTGTCGTAAAATCACAGCAAGACTACTACACGGTGGAGCACATTTTGAAAACGGAACGTCGACGTGGGAAACTGTTTCATTTCGTCAAATGGCAAGGCTGGCCCAGTTCCTTCAATTCCTGGGTCGCTGCCAACCAGGTGAAACGGCTATAAAACCAGACACCACTGCCGTCCTCCTACATTCCACGGTCGACCATGAACACGGTGCAACCGTCTCTGAACACAGCGTCTTCCAAAACGCGCAAAGTGCAAGTAGGCTTTGGTGTACTAGTGCTAACCCTGCTGAGTGTGTTGTACGGAGGTGTGTTTTACGACGTAGCCTATGTCAGCACGTTACTTAACCAACTGAGAACACCAGCCATCAGTGAAACCGGTCTACAGAGAGCACCAGTCGTATCCAGCCCAGTCACCACCACCGCCACACCCCGTGTACAAGCCACAACGAGTGTAAGCTCCACACTTACACCAAGTACATCCACTACGTCTGAAGACCCACCGGATTTCATCCCTCACAGTGAACCGACAACGGCGACGACCCACGTTGTACCCATCACCACCATCATCATCCCTGAACGTGAACAGACGACAACCGACGTTGTGCCCACCACCACCACTCCAGTTCACTCGTACCAAATTTACAAGAGCGGGTTACCACGACAGCGGATACACCTCCAACCATGGACCCTCGGTGGCAGCATCCCTTCACCTGCGTCATCGCAGGACCGACGGGCTCCGGCAAAACGCACTTCGTCAGGAAGCTCCTCGAACACGCCGACAGCATGATCACTCCACCCATTGCCAGAGTCGTGTGGTGTTACGGAGAATGGCAGGAAGCGTATGCAGCAATGCCCCACATCACGTTCGTGGAAGGCCTACCTAACCTGGCCGATTTGGAACCCGACACCTTGGTGGTTCTGGATGATCTCATGGCGGAGACGGATGCGCGGGTCACCCAACTCTTTACCAAAGGCAGCCACCATCGACGGCTTAGCATCATCTACATTGTGCAGAATCTGTTCAGTAAAAACAAAGAACATCGGAACATCAGCTTAAATGCCCACTACCTGGTGGTCTTCAAAAACCCGAGAGATACCACTCAACTGCTGCACCTGGCGAGACAGATGTATCCCGGCCGCACACCGTTTGCATTGGAAGCCTTTAAAGATGCCACAGCACGGGTATATGCTCTTCGACCTGAAGCAAACCACCCCCGACCACCTTCGACTACGGACCGGCATCTTTCCCGGAGAGACTCACCACGTGTACATGCAAAAATAATGTAAACACACATACAGTGGCTCCCCCAGCTGGGGTGTGTGTGTTTTGATGATGGGGATAATAAAAAAGAATGAATACCACAGCAGGGTTGATTTTTTGTCTCTGAAGTAGATAAAAAGAGCAGAGTTGTGGGTTCTAGCATTAGTTGTACAGGATGTCTGCGCGAGTACGGAAGCACGCTCCCACGCTCCGTGTATTGAAGATGGCCCCACCCGAGTTAGTCCGAACCATTGTACGCGGTGCGGACCCTGCTCTCGTGTGCTGTCTGTGCGAGATTGGACTCAATATCTTAAAAGGCAACGTACCACTGACTCCGGCTCAGAAGACCAAGTTGACCAAGCATAAGACAGGTCTCCGAACCTTAGTTCAGAAGCGAGTGTCTCAAACACAAAAGAAAAAGGTGTTACAGAAAGGTGGATTTCTCGGGGCCATCTTAGCACCGCTGGCCGCTTCCGTGTTGGGTCCAGTATTGGGTGGACTCTTCGGCCGACAATGAACCACACGAAAAAAATGGTCCTCGTCGAACCTCGGCTCCTTCAAAACCTCCAATCGCCCTACCCTGTCCCACCTACGGTGAAGACGATAAACACCCTCGATGCAGAGATGCAACAGATCTTACAGAGACCAGGGTTAAGCGATAGTGAGAAAGTACAACGGTACAATGAGACGCTTCAGCGGTACATGACGTTCATGGACCAATACAAAACCCTCTCTGCTCCACCACCACCACCATCACCACGTGACACACCGCCGACCTCAGCACCGCTCCAACAGCCGGGTGGAGTACCTTCCACAGCCCCACAGTGGGTCGAAGACGAAGTCCTGAAGAGTGTACCTGCCTCGTTCAAGAAACAAGCTGGCCTGGTATTACAACGGATGAAACAGAATCCTAACATGACTTGGAATGATAAAGGCGAACTCCTGGTACAGAATCAGGTGGTCCCGGGACCCACATGACGGATTTAGTGAATGACCTGATGCGTCAACGCAGGACGCACACGAATCCTCGAGGATGGGAGGTCTTCGCTCAAGGCTTGAAAGACATGCATGTACCACAGGAATTGGTGGGGAACCCCGAGCGCTGGGCCTTTATGCAGAATGTGAGTACACCACCAGAACCTTGGGAACCGGAGTCACCACCCAAATCACCACCACGGCGGGCACCTACGTTTTCACCCCTTTTACCACGCCACCACCTGCAACCACCAAGAGCTAAATCACCGCGACCATCACGACGATTAGCGCCCAAGGGCTGGGAGAAGTATTAAAACCAACAGCAGCAGCAGGACAGCTCAGTCATCATGTTTTACCTCACCCTACCCAGTAACAGCTCGGCTGGTGTGTTTCCTGACAACACCTTGACCAAGTACGTGACCCAGTTACCGCAACCGTTGCATTTACCTGGACGCTGAGAATGTGGACTCGTGGATATCCAATACCCTTACTCGTGGTACAACGTGCGAGCCAATGAAGTATGGTGCGAGGTGACCTACGAAGGACAAGAAACTCGACTCAAACTACCCGAAGGTCAATACGATACCCCCAAGGAGTTCATGGGTGGGCTGAGAAGTCTGATGCATTATAAGTCTCTACGAGACGTCACGAATACTTCAACACCCATCAAATCTTTCCCCTTCAAAAATCATGTGGACTTCGATTACAACGCACACAACGACAAGGCCAATCTCACGCTCAGCCCCAACGTGAGTGTCGAACTCAGTGCTACCCTACAGCAAATGCTGGGTTTCAATTACCAGGGGTACGCTGGCCCCACCGGCGAGATAGGCCACATCCCGATGGACATGCGTGGTGGTATGTATGGCCTGTACGTCTACTCGGACGTGGTCGATGCACACATTGTCGGCGACAGCAACGTACCTCTACTGCGCGTCTGCCCGGTGAAAGGCACGTATGGAGCTCAAGTCACCCACAGTTTCAGGCATATCGTGTATCTACCGGTCAGTCAGACCGATATTAGCTCCATCGTCATCGATATAAGAGACGACACGGGACGACCGGTGGCATTCGAACGAGGAAAAGTGGTGCTGACACTTCATTTCCGTCAAGTCCGAGCGGTTCACTTTGCATAATGAAGGTGCCTTATCAATGCCATACAGCCAGTTACGTCGATCATTACACCAAACAGGCCGGGGATAACTTTCCTGTCTTTGCGGGTACACGCATGCAACGAGGACATGGACTGGGGAACATACTTGAGAGCATCGTCAAAACGTTCCTGCCCTTGGTGACGCGTGGGGTCAAAGCGATCGGCAAACAAGCGGTGCGCAGTGGACTGCAAGTGGCCGGTGATGTCTTGGGGGGTACGGCACCCAAAGAATCCTTGAAACGGCGGGCCAAAGAAGCGGGAGGCGTCTTGGTGGCCAAAGCACAACGCACCGTAGGGAATAAAAGAGCTGCCCCACCGAGACCACGCACCAGTCGACGACCCACCCAGCGACGACGCACATCGAAGAAGACAAAGGATATCTTTTCTTAAAGATGGCTTTCATCCATGCCGAGTCGTGTCCTTCTACCAACAGTGAATTTGATTTATGGACCGTCCCACCTACTCAGACCAGTGCCGAAGAGGGTCAGTGGGTGGAACATCTGCCCCTTTCCAGCATTACAGCCACAGGCCCCATTGAATTCACCATCACCAACGCAGATACGACCTACCTGGATTTAGCCCATACGTACCTATATGTGAAAGCTAAAATCACCAATAAAGATGGGACAGTCCTGAAAGCAGAGGCACCCGTGGGACCAGTGAATCTCTGGCTTCATTCGCTATTCCAGCAAGTGGATATAGCCCTGAGTGATAAACTGGCGAGCGCCTCGACGAACACGTACCCGTACCGAGCCTACATCGACACACTGTTATCCTACGGGCGTGACGCTAAAAAGTCGTATTTGACAGCCCCGTTGTTCTACCGAGATACCCCAGGCAACATGGAAGCGAGTCCTGATAATGCCGGCTATACGGAGAGAGTGGATGCCACAGCAGAGAGTCACTCGGTCGATATGATGGGACGTCTGCATGCGGACTTATTCATGCATGACCGATACCTCTTGAATGGAGTACCTGTCAAAATACGACTAGTGCGCGCAACGCCTGCGTTTGCCTTGATGGCCCCGAATGAGGACCTCGAGTATAACATTGTCATCCAAGAGGCAAGTCTGTTTGTACGCAAAGTGAAACCCAGCCCAGGTGTACAGTTGGGGCACATCAGAACCTTGGAGAAAAAACCAGCCCAGTACCTGATTCGACGAGTACAGACCAAGGTCTTTTCCGTTCCTAAAGGCAATATGATTGTCAATCAAGAAAACCTGTTCCTGGGGGATTTGCCCAAGCGTTTAACCCTAGCCTGTGTGGAGAACGAGAGTTATAATGGGACTCTCTCGAGGAATCCGTTCAACCTAAAAGCGTTCAACATCAATTTCGTGGCCCTGCATGTGGATGGCCAACAGGTACCGGCACGCCCCTTACAACCTAACTTTGGAACGGACAATTACATCCGGAGCTATCTGAACCTCTTCACAGCAACTGGCCAAATCAACCAAGACGAGGGAAATATGATCAGTCGAGACGATTTCGGCAGAGGGTACACATTGTTCTGTTTCGATCCGACTCCCACCTTAGACAACGATCATCAACTGAGTCTCATCAAGAAAGGCAACTTACGCTTGGAACTGCACTTCGGGACACCTTTACCGAAAACCATCAATGTGATCTGCTACGCTGAGTTTGACAACATCATTCAAATCGATCAAAGCCGTAACGTGCTGTGTGACTTCGCCACCTAACATGGATATAGAGCAGATAACCACGGTGCTGGAGACTGACCCAGGAACACGTAGGGTGTTTCAAGGAGTGTTCGCCCGTGTGTATCCGGCTGCTTACGTCCAGAATACAGACCCGATGGATCGGCCCGGTCAACACTGGGTGGCCGTGTACTTGACAGAAGAGCAGGGTGAATACTTTGACCCGCACGGCCTACCACCCCTGCATCCCGATTTAACAGACTTCATGGATCAAGGCACAGAGACGTGGTGTTGGAATACTAAAACGTTGCAAAGCCTGGACAGTATGGTGCGCGGACAATATTGCTTGTTTTACCTGTACCATCGATGCCGGGGAAGACCCTTATCTACCATCGTCCACATGTTTGACGAGTACCCCAAGGCCGAGGACCGAGATGTACTCGTCTATGACTGGGCCGCCCATCATTTCAATGTACAAGTCCCGTTCTGGGCTTGAATTCTTTCAATGAACACACGCCCGCTGTTCTGGGCTTGAATTCTTTTAATGTACAAGCCCCTTGTTCTGGGCTTCAGTTTTCACGTGGTTGTTCTCACGTTGTTGTTGTTCACTGAATAAAAAATGAGATCTCACCAAAAAAAAACCCTGTCTTGTGTGTTTTATTCATAATGCATCTGGAGATTCAGTCAAACTGAAATCAGTGGTGTAGGATGGGGCCAAAATGTAACCCATCAAGGTTAGAATGCAAGCGCACTATAGAAAAATAGAGAGCCAATGAAATCATCCCACAGACCAAGTACGTGTATTTGGTCTACGTTTGGAGCGGGCATTTCATTGAGGTACGTGTATACGGTGAGTGAAGAGACTCGTCCAACACGTATAGATTATGACTATAAGTTCTATGTATTCTCCGAACCTTGCCGAAAGGGAGACCGTTCGACAGGTGACCTTTTGATCCGCGCGTGCGCACTGCCGGTGATGACGCGCACTTCCGGAGAACCCCCGCGCGCGCGCGCGCTGCGTGCTGGGGCGGGCCAGGCCGGTGAAAAGGTCCCGGAGGTTGAACATCCGGACGTCTAAGGACGTCTCTTTCAGTGCTCGGGATGTGACCCATCAATACCCAGCAACCCAACAGAGGTGTTAAGACCATGATATAACCTGCTCGGCGCATAGTTAGTACGAATGATTCGGTGGTGGTGGTGGTGGTGTTCAATAAAAAACTGCATGAAAACCCAAGTGAAGTTCGAATATTTATTAAGGTGAACAAGTGACCAAGAATGTATGTACAAGTATATAAGAACGTTGCAAACAAGAATTGAGGTGAACGTATGTATAGAGAGAGAAATCACAGTGAAGTATATAACAGTTCAACCGAGTCCTCGCACTGACGTATATCGAGTACTTATTCAAAAGAATGACAAACAAGTTCATGGTGTAATGTATATATAGAGAGTTATTTAGAGTCCAAATATGTATGTCCATTAGAAAAGTCCGGGTATAATATATGTTCACAAGTCCAGGTAAGTGGTGCTGATGCCATCGGCCAACACTTTCCGTTTCGGGTAGAAAAATGTGAAGGCATCTCGTTTCTGGATGTAGGTTCGCATCTGGTGGTCGACGACGCGGAATCCTCGGTTAGTGCCACTCGCACTGGTCTGGCTTTGGAGCACGTTCAGGTACAAGGCTTTGTCGATGGCGGGGTCACGCCGGTTGACTCCTTTGCAACTGAACTTATTGTTTCCATCTCCACCGTAACAGAAGTAGGTCTTGGACGACAGGGCGATCATGGCATCTCCACTCCACTCCAGCTTAAACAGGCCCGGCGTCCGCTTGTCGTACTGGTAATGGTCACGTCGAGGTAGCCACTGGTCCCGTTCCACCTCATACTGTGCGCGTAACTCGGGTTTCACCAGGGACTCCCAATCCGCATTAGAGACGGCCATGTAGGCAGAGTCCGTGTCCATTTCCATGAGTTGCCAATCGGATGGGTGGCAATACACACCCATGAAATCGTAGAGGAACTGAAGCATCCTCAGTTTGGCCACCTGGTATACCATACATCCAATTTGGAGGGGCAGGTTGTAACGAATGACCTTTTTGGCTAAAGAGATTTCATAGGTATCATCATCGATGACGTCGACGGACCGAAACAGAGGCGAGTTGATCTTTTTGCGGGCTTGTTTGGTTGTACAGATATTGACGTTGACGTGCTTGTCTTGGTTGGTGACCGTTTTTCCATAATAACCATTGCCTGTCAATTTCCAAGATTCACCGATGATGGCCTGACTAGGATCTTGATCGCATTGACGACGGGCAGACGTGATGATGTCGGCGTTCCGCGCGAAACAGGCGTGGGGTATATACTGAAGGACTTGGTACACGCGCGTCACTTCGAGACCATGGCTCATGTACCTCTGTAGCAGAGGGGTACCCAGACCCAGCAAGATTTTCTCTGCCCACATACTCCCAATCAACATTCGACGAGGTTGTTTCAATACGTCATGTTCCTCAGCATAGGCGCCCATGGTCTCTCCAATGTCAGCCCGACCCACCAGCGTGTTCTTGAAGATAGGCGGACACTGGGCGAAGAGGGGCTTGAGATGGTCGGGAACATGCAGGTCGCATTCCACAAATCCATACAGGGTCCCAGAACGAACGGCGTGGAAAAGCTGTGGCAGGGTCAAGAGTGGTCGGCGACTCAACGGGTACTCGCGCGCTTTAAGGAAGTCGCGTAAGTGTGGGAGGGCCTGGCACATGGTGTGAAATTCACACTTCCATAGTTCGATCAGATGGTACCCCAACTCTTTGACGTAATCTCCATTCTCCACCACTTCTGCTCGTAATTCTTCTGCTGATTTCCCACGTCGTTCGTTGAAGCGTCCAGCGCTGAAAGGACATTGGTGGCCGTGCCAGTAACACCCATAAAATTGAAATACGGTCGGTGTTCCTTGTACAAGGGCAAACCCATCGACGGGGAGTCGACGATCTCCTATGCGCTTCTCTGTGGCGTTGGTCTGATGGCGTATATAAATTCCCCGTCGATCGGCTTCCCAATCCAACCACTGGTCGGCGAGATGTTTGTACGGCGTACGTTGAGGTGTGAAATGTTGACCGTCTGCCCACCAGCGCGTATAATGCCCGCTGGGCATGGGTTGGGCGAGCGACCACAGGTACAGGGCATTGGCGTCGAATCCAATGATTTTGGCACAGGGTTTCCCACCGGGAAGAGTCGTGACATCCTTCTCATGGTAGCGGTGAAAAATAAGGCTCGGTCCGCCGACGATGTTCTGTTTTAAACAATCATACATGTCCTCATCTTTTTGTTGTATCAGTGAGAAGTAGGTAGGACACTCTTGGAAGAGATGGCGAAGCGCGAGACCCGGTAAACTCAAACACTCCTTGAAGATGTCCACGTGCATCTCGCGACGAAAGAGTTGAACCATTTTCTCGGCCGCTTCGAGGAAAGGGCCCACATCTAAGTTGTTATACCACACCAGGAAATCTCGCAAGGTCTGCATGTGTTGGTCATGCCATACCTGCTGTAGTTCCCGGTACGTGTCTTCTGGACATTCCACTTGCTTGAGATCGTCGAAGAACGCGTCCCGGGGTGGCAACTGTGTTTCCTCCAAGCGGTCGAGCGTCGATATGTAGGTGTAAGGGAACTTCCCTTTGGTTTGTGCACAGTCATAGGCCTTCACCCACTGATCGTAGCTATAATTAGGTGCTAAGTAGTTCCGTACATCCAGGAAATGGAGTGATGTGGTGGTGAGGGCCATGTGGTTGTTGATCTTTTTGATGACGGACTTGATGGTATCGGACTGGGCCAAGTAAGGGTAGAGAAATTCCTTCACCATGTTCAGATCGTATCGCCCCGAGTTGAATCCGAGCACCGGTAACTGGCCTAAGTATTGCAGGAAGCGGATTTTCAATTTCTCCGCATACGGTTTAGGTAAAGGGACATCCTGCAGTTGCAGCCCACTGTGTTCCATTTCCTGTCTGTCAAATATTTTCCCACTGTGCTCCATTTCCTCTCTGTCAAATATTTGCCCACTATGCTCCATTTCTTCTCTGTCAAATATTTGACCCCTATGCTCCCTCTCGGACTCTTCATCGTCACTGAACGATACACTCAGTGTAGGAATGCGGTCGTCGAGTTGGTCCAGTACGTCCTGGAACTTGGACACCAATAGTTCTGTACTGGCCGCACTGACTTCCTCTAAATAGTCCATCATCCGGGTAATCAAGTCATGGGCATCGCCGGTGGACACGAAACAGACCGGTGCAGCGTCATAGCCAGGTACGTTGCTGGAAATACTCACACTCAGGGGAATATGGCGCTGTGTCCACTGTGTTTTCGCCGAGGCTGCATCCATCGGTTCCAACATCGCCTCGAAATCGTAACATGCCCGGTAGGGGAAATAACGATGCTATTCCGGTATGATGAGACCTTCATCCGCCAGTTCCTCGAAGATAGTGGGCGTAATATGGTACACACCGCCAGGAAATTTCCGTTTGACAGTGTGATCACAAATCTTCTCGTGTCGATGTAAGTCGTAAGACTCTTTGAACACCCGATGGCATTGGGCACAACTGTAGGATTGCGCGTACAGACTCATATCATAGATCAGGGAAAAATGATTCACCCCGCCGTCGTCGAAGATGTTGACTTTCATGGTGGAAGCATACCGTTCTGAAGACCGATGCACCAATTCAGCCACAAATGTGTCGTCCTCCTCCTCCTTCTCATCCTCCTTCTCTTCCCGTAGTAAACGGTACACAAAGATATTGACGTTGAACAGGGACTCCACGACATCCAAATTCTTGAATGGGACTCCCCGGAAGTGCCGCGGATCTAGGCCTTGTTCCTTTAAATATTGTCTCCAATAGATATTGGCCACTCTATCACAAGTCTTGGGATGACATTCGTTCAAATGAATGGCCAAACACCGGAACAGACATTTCTGGTCTTTGTAGGGTCCATTTGCGCCTCCGGTTAATGCATACAGTCCTTTTCGATTGAGTAGCCAAGCGGGTAGTAGTACAGGAGCACCGATCGGATGATCTCTCATTTTGGTCACGAAAAATGTCACGTTGGTGACCATTTCCACAGTCCACTTGGTATTGGGGCGTTGCAACCGGGCCCATTCCAATGGGTCCAACGTAGTCAGTTGGTCGATGAGGGGCTCCAGTGACGCATGATTGATGATGGTGAATGGTTTGTCAAACACATAGGTATTATTGCTCGGGTAAAAATACCGTACCTGGTCCGTCTCTTTGTGCCGTAGAATATAGCCGAATGTCATATTCACTTTGAACGCTGTCACTTGGTCTCTGAAAATGTTCTCGGCATAGTTAGGAAGATACGTGAGGTCCTGTAGCCGGAAATTATACAAATCTTGAATAGGGCGATGACGGTGGAAACATCGTCGGATGGTGCTCCAATGGCGCCGACAGATGTCACTCACAGGGTGATTTTCGGGCAAGGCGTCAGCGGGAGGCACAGCTGGATCCTCAGGAAAGTCGTGTTCGCCTCTCACATTCTCACGTGCCAAGGGAGATCTCGATCGGTCACGTCGCCTCATCCTGATCGTATATACTCCTGTAAAATAGAGCCGATTTTGACAATGAATCGGTCACGACTTCTTATTTCTTTGGAGGGGCAAAGTCAATAGGACTTGCGCTTTTTATACTACTAAAATGTGAAGTAGATTACATCTTACATCTAGCTTTAAGGCCGTGATATGCATATGCAGTATTCTGGGGCATGGTCAGTACTTCCCAATTTTCCCTTTGTCTACTACTCGCCGATTTTTGATTTTTTTTATTTATTGATTTTTTTTATTTATTTATTTCCTCGAGAGCTACAACATGACACCTTCCACGCCCCATTCGAACCCATAGCGGTCCCTGTCTATCCCAAACATACACCCACATAACACCCAAAATGCCTGCTTGCTCTACTACGGCCAGACTGCGCATGCGCAGACCATTGAACACGGACGGACCATTAGTCCAGTGGGATGCTACTCCACGAGAGCTTCAAAATAAGACCTCAACCGACATCATGGGTTCACTAGGGGCTCACCTAGACCTCAACATGTCCACCCAATATGCACCTATGCACTGAGCCAGTAGACCTATGGGGTTATATACAGACCTACCCGGTACTTAAAAACAAATTTCATAGCTTTTCCCCAGCGTATTCTACAATCTCACAGCCCAGAGTAAAACCCACAAAAAATGACCACCCCTACTTAAGGCAAAATTTATGGAAATGCGCGAATGAGAGAATTGGCCTAGACCGAGTTGTCTCCCTTGCGTAATAAGGTTCAGATGGCGCTATGATTGGAAATGTGCGATTATCCGGGGAATTGTACCAATTGCCATACTATGCGCCATTTTGTCACACAAAACTCTTAAATTCGTGCATCATATTATTCTAGAATGTATTGTGAACACTTTGAGATAAACTGAAACGTACGGGTAGGAGAGATCTTGTCTGTTTAGTCAATTGTTGGATCATGTCGTCTGCCAGTTCGTTGTTGGTGCTGGCAGTACTACGCTGTAATCTCAGCTGAGCCATGTGCGAGGCATGGTGTAATTCTTGTTGTTAAAGTCAATGAGTGATTTTGAGCGACAAACTCTATAAATAGTAAGATCGTAGGCATATATAGTGATGGTGTACGGATATTTCATGATGTAGCGGGAATGTGTAACGTAGAACAAATGCACGGTGTCCCATTCCGTGCTCCTTGTCAAGTTGCTGGAAAAATATCCTGGAGGACTGACTGCATATGTGGAGAATTATTGGAGCTTTATATGTCATGAGCTGCTTGAGAAAATACGTGAAATTTGCATTGATAAATGGTCCAAAACCCGCAGTGGACGTCCATTCAATCGCGCGAATGAAACTATGTGAAGGATGGTTCAGTTACACGAGAAAATTCTGCCAATATATAAATGCCTACCTATAGATACTAAACTTGGCCGCTACAAGTTTCCATAATATAGGGAAATAACTGTGATGTCTTTTTTCACTGTTCTCCTGAAGACCTAAGCTGAAAAATTTCGAGAAGGGGGGGGGGGCAATTTCCTAGCATAGATATTATTAAAAAATAATTTATATTACATACGTGTACGGTGTTGATTGGTGTTACTGAGTGATACTGGTCAGCTGCATCTCATCAATGAGGCGAACACGGTACTTTTGAAGCTTCACTTGCTGGGATGACTGTGGGCTCAGGCTGGTGAGTAACTGCTACGGTGTAATAGTCTGGTGAATTGGCACTGGTAAAATGAAAAAAAGTAAAAGGTTCTCCACAGCTCATACAAGCGGGTAGGCAAGCAGGCTGGCTGGCTGGCTAGAGGTGAATCAGGCAGGTAGGCAGGCAGGCAGGCAGGCAGGCTGGTCAGGTCAGGTGAGTCAGAGTGCTCCGCAGGGTAGTGCAATGAATACACCCCACCCCTAAAAATCGCCTGCTTTTATACGTTTTTCTACAATCCGCCATCTTAAACCCACCATCCACCATCCCACCACAGCCGCCATCTTAAACCCACCATCCACCATCCCACCACAGCCGCCATCTTAAACCCACCATCCACCATCCCACCACAGCCGCCATCTTAAACCCACCATCCACCATCCCACCACAGCCGCCATCTTAAACCCACCATCCACCATCCACCATCCCACCACAGCCGCCATCTTAAACCCACCATCCACCATCCCACCACAGCCGCCATCTTAAACCCACCATCCACCATCCCACCACAGCCGCCATCTTAAACCCACCATCCACCATCCCACCACACCCGCCATCTTAAACCCACCATCCACCATCCCACCACAGCCGCCATCTTAAACCCACCATCCACCATCCCACCACAACCGCCATCTTAAACCCACCATCCACCATCCCACCACAGCCGCCATCTTAAACCCACCATCCACCATCCCATCACAGCCGCCATCTTAAATCCACCATCCACCATCCCACCACAGCCGCCATCTTAAACCCACCATCCACCATCCCACCACAGCCGCCATCTTAAACCCACCATCCACCATCCCACCACAACCGCCATCTTAAACCCACCATCCACCATCCCACCACAGCCGCCATCTTAGACCCACCATCCACCATCCCACCACAACCGCCATCTTAAACCCACCATCCACCATCCCACCACAGCCGCCATCTTAAACCCACCATCCACCATCCCACCACAGCCGCCATCTTAAACCCACCATCCACCATCCCACCACAGCCGCCATTTTGACCACACACACACAAGTCTAGACATGCCTTGATCACGTGATCAAGTTCCTCCACACTCCGCCACCGGGGGGAACAAAAAAGTAGGTCAATAAGACTCGTAATCCGTTAATACTACTACTCACATTCTTACGTTAATGGGTGCAAAAATAAGTGCGGGAATGAGTCACAGACAATGTGACGGAACTCGTCTTTGGGTTACTTCTTTTGGCTAATTCAATAACAATTCAATTCTTTATTAGCATTAACACAATTAACATTGGTTTTATATGGTCGAGAAACCATATCAAACACACAATAGTTTAGCGTACAACAAGAAAATAATAATACAAGGTGAAAACACGAAAAACTATACAGTCAGAGTTATTACCTGGAATGACTTCTCCTGTTAGAACTAAACCATGGAATGTTCTATTTAGAAAACGAAGACGAAGAAAGACAAAGAGACAGACAGAAGATGTAGATAGTGGTATCTCCATGTATCAAGAAATATGAAAAGTAATTAAGGATAAGCCTACAAGGGTGTAGTTCGAGCTTCCTCTACCATTCAGCGATAGTAAATTCAACTTCCGACAGATTGGCTGGCTGGAGACAGAGAGAGTTCGCTGGAACAATTAAACGAAAGCGCAGTTACTGTAACAGCCGAAGAATGAAACAGAAATTATTCAGTGATTAATATATGTGAGTTAAATGGTGTAGAACGGCAAATATATTTTTACGTAATTAATTACGGTACTTAAGGGTGTAGGTTTTTGAATTTTTTGAAAACCGACTGAATCTCCTATTCCTAGTGCCCGGACACCTTGATATAGGATAACAGTGAAAAAAAAAACAAATTTGATATCTAGCACAACAGGGCCATTTATTTGTAGGCTATTACCAGTCGCTTCAAAGTGAAAAAGTTTTAAACAAAAAATGGTCTTGTCAGATTCATCGGTTGAACAGGATACTCTCTAAAAAATGTTGAGTGAAATTTCACTCAAGTAACAGTAGACATTGATCCCACTCGATACTTGAGTGAGATTTTCACTCAACTTGAGTTACTTTTCCCTCAACTTGAGCTAAATGCATTCAACTTGAGTGACATCCACTCAAGCATAAGAGTGGAAATTGATCCCACTGAAGTTGAGTGAACTTGAGTGGTTTTAACTCAAGTTGAGTGAAAAGTAACTCAAGTTTGAGTGGACCAGCTCACTCAAGTTTTTTTAGTGAGTATTAAAGTAGCTTGCGCTACTCCTCGAAACTTCAACCGTTTATATTCACTGCTAGCCAAACTGAACTTTATAAATGGCTTGGAGATGCACCCCAAAAATATTTCCCATTTTCTGCCCAATTTTCCACCCCACCTCTTCCCAGACATCACGTAGCTCTGTACATCGTAGAGAGCTTTGCGATGCAGTTGACTTGGCTGGTGAAGATGTGGTAAAGGATGCATGTTCAAAACATTTTTCTCTTATAAAAAGGGTGCAGACAACGTTTTTAAAATGATTCACCCTTTTAGACAGACCGACGGGTGACATCTTCGCATATCCAAGTTGAACACTACACGTGTTGCCTTGGCTGAACATAACGCAATATCTGATCAGAATACGGGTTTGGTGATGTCATAGCTAGATTCCGTGGTCCACATTAGGAGAAATGCAATGTATAACCTCTTTAAATTTCAAATTTGATTGGTTATTCGAAAGAAATTAACATCAATATAATTAACCACCGCTTGCCAAATTTGGAAATCGCATATGGGGAGGGCCCCATGGGCAGACATCAAAGAAAATCCTCGTTGCGTGGGTGTTGGCAAGCTCCTATCTTGATTGGCTATATGACATCACATGTATGCGTTTCCCGGTTTGAACAATTTACCCTATTCATTAAGTCAAGGTAAATGACGGAACGTCAGTGTAGCATTTAACTTGAAATGTGAAGATGAACTAACGTTAGTGTAGCATTTAACTTGAAATGTGAAGATGACGGGTGCTGGCAAGCTCTACCAGGCATCCATTACGTTCTGCTTCGCGCCTCTCCATGCAGGGGTAAATTTATGCACAAGCTCTACCAGGCATCCATTACGTTCTGCTTCGCGCCTCTCCATGTAGCGCTGTAAGGGTCTCACGGACTTTACCGGAGTTGACCCAAGGTCATCTGTTGCCACAGTAAACGAACATGACGACCGTCTAACTGGGCGAATTGATATCAGTCGCTTCTCACCGATATATATTTCCGCAACATATAGTTCTACGGTAATCTGTCAAAAAGCTGCCTTCAAACTGTGTGAAACTGGCGTTTTTGGCATACACTGAATAACTGTTTAGTGTATTTCGAGATAAATATACATTTTGTGATCAGTAAAACAGTCAGATAGAACAGTTCTTGGTTTTACAAGAATCCTGTAAAACATGGCGAGACCCCTACAGGGGTAAATGCCAATCTCGAAACCAGAGCTATCCGGTCCTGTCCTCCCTACTACGTGGCATCAGTACACAATTAATCACTTCCGGGTCGGTGCCCTTCTACATTGTTTAGAAATTTGAGAGCAGATCTTTATGGATTTTATGAGCTGCGATTTTTCAGCATTTCTGATACATTTGATATTTCAACTTGCAGATGAGTCTTCAAACTGTACTTCCTGGTGTTGATTTGGGCCACTTTGAAAAAAGCATGGTGGATGAAGACATGATCAGTGAAGGGTGAGAAGGCTCCCTGTTTATAAATCGAATGACATTCTGTAGCACCAATCAGCTGTCAGTGGCGGTAATTTGAAATTTTCATGGTCGACATCTGTCAAGACTTCCACTGGTAATGTCGCACAAGGTAAATATTGACATGCCAGGTGGATTTATGCATTGTGAATTTTCTGGATTTTTGCCGATTTTTAACGCTAATACATAACAAGTAACAAAATTAATTGTGTACTGATACCACGTCGGAGCGGCCAATTTTCCAGCGGAGAGCGACCCCTGGTGGCGAGGTTGGGGTAAATGCAGCGTAGCGCAAAGCACCCTGGGAGGGGATGGGGGTGCTGGCAATGGGGTGCTGGCTGTCAGCCTCATCAGCACTCAACAGCTCCCCATCCACCAGTAGAACGTCCACCAGCAGGACACATCCATCACCAGGACGGTCTCGCCGTTTGATGTTATATGCCGTTTCTTCGTTTGTATTTTAACATCAAATCGTCAGGATTAGATATTAAATAAATATTTCAACAGTGAAAATGTCTGTATTTGCTTTAAAATGCCCATTTGATTCGAATTTTCAACATGTAAATGTAGGTCAACCAAACAGCCAAATACAGCAAGGGCTACAACTCTCTCGCTTGGGATCTTAAAAATATAGCACTATGTGTGGAACCGGAAAATGCAACCAATGTATCTTCAACGCCGTCTTTCTATTTTCTCCCCCCGCGCCGTTGCCTATTTAGTTCAAGCGAGCACAACAAACGGCTTTAGTTGGGTAAATTCAGCGAGCTGGTTAAATCTGGCGTCACTCACGGTCATTTCTAACAGTGCTATTGTGCTTAAACGTTCAGTGAACGAAACCAGATACCGTATGATTTTGACGGTACAATAAAAACAGGGTCACCATTAGATGTATGCAAAAATACTACATCATTTTACATGCATCATTTGATATCAATTCGTTAGTGAATTAGTAGGGATATGGGCCTGTTTTCATGTTTAAGGCTAGTCATCACCCGCCTACATCCACCGTAGCCAGCCGGTGAAATAATATATAATATCTTCACAGAATATACGTCCACAGTACACGTATGTATTCAGACATGTTATCACGCATGAATTCACCCCTGTGACTTTTAAAACTCATATTTTCATTCACCAGTTTGAAGAAATTAATTTTTCCCCCAAAAAGCATTAAAACGTCAGAAGTTAATATTCT
Organism: Hanleya hanleyi; assembly: GCA_036873755.1. Taxonomy (NCBI): domain Eukaryota; kingdom Metazoa; phylum Mollusca; class Polyplacophora; order Lepidopleurida; family Hanleyidae; genus Hanleya; species Hanleya hanleyi. Next base: position 74,939 of record JAVTVY010023307.1, read on the forward strand.
AGTTATCCAGACCATCAAATGAACCATTATATGGAATGATTCGTCAATTCATAAAAGTTAATTTCAAAATTAAAATTTTCCGAATTTTGTTAAATTTAAAAAGGGACATTTCGACGGAATAACTTGTCATTACGGATTTTTCAGAACATGAAACTCTAAGACGATTAACTGGGCAACAACTGTACCTATATTATATAGAAACGTCCGCATACAAATTATATTTTCGCCAAAAATAAACGATATTGAAGTTTATCATTGTTCACAGATTTTGACGAAGATTTTGATTAAAACCATACGAGAAGTGTGTGCGGAAACATCAAACAGGAATTCTTAGTACAGTTTATAGCTTGCATTTCAAAATATTCTTTAAAAAACGTTAACATGGAGGGGTATATCTTTATACATTTTACTCTGCCTGTTAAATGGGAAATATTGGCGAATTTTCATTCAGAAGTTGTCATTTCGATAGGTCTGTTACATAGCAGAACACCTTGTTTTTCAAGATATGTGAACATGGGGAACGATGCTATTGTTCCCGAGATGATTCGTTTTCGAGTTGCCCTTATTCCTCATGACAGATATAGTTGACATTATCATGCGCTATTCAATGCTCTTTGTATGTTGCTTTTTTTGGAAAAATGAACTTTACCGTTTGAATGAAAATTTCTTGCCTCATTTTTTTTTAGTTAGGACCTAGAAGTTATTTTGTCGTCGTGCAAAGTTGAAAGATTGAAAAAATCTACAAAAACTCGACCTCTCTTCACTAAATCATAAATAATGCCTGAACAGTGCCGAACTTATAAACTTTGAGGCAACGTTTTGAAGATCTACATGATTGGAATATTGTGTCCAAAGTTCATTAGAACTTAGAACGGGAAAAAACACTTTTTGGCGAAAAACTAAACGGAGAAAATGACCAAAAAACAACCAGCACTACTGTACCACGAATGGCATGAGTTTTAAAAAGTCATGTTTTTTTAATACAATGCACTAATTTTCATAATTTCTTATTCCCCCAACTTGTAGGTTTGACTGTGTACTCTGGTATAAGATAAAAAAAAAAAATCGAGATTTTGAAGCTTCGACCCGAGAAAGATTCAGAAGGATTAAATTAATTTCTCTCATTTCACATTCATCTGGCTTGGACCGTGATCGTGTTAATAACTTTTCTCAGTCTTTGTTTAACTATAAAACTGAGTTGGAAATTACCAAGGCCGTCACTGGGAACTCCCGCACCTCCCCCCCCCCCTTCAGCGCCCAACCACATGTTATTTTCCTATGCTGGACAGCGCAGTTCGGGGCTCTGTAATTAGTAAGCATAAATAAATCTAAAGGGCTTTCAGAAAATCTACCTGGCGACGCCCATGATTATTTATTTGTATCATGCCAGTATACTTAAACGTCTTGTTTTTGCTTCTATTGGGACTGTATAACACATTTGCAGGTTCTATTTATATTGAACAATATTTTTACCGCCTCACATGTTCTAAACACGTTATAACTTTCTGTTTAATATCATTATTTATGTCACGTAAGTGTCGAACTGAATGGATGGATTTAATAACATTTTGAAAACATTTTTTAGAACATTGTGCATATGAAAGAAAGGGACAAGAGAATTTATTTTATTTTTCAAACATTTTCAAGAGATCCAGTAGGAGGGCATAACTCGTGTGCGCAAAGCTGAATATGCATCATGTGCATGCCTACCAGTTCAAGTCGCCACTCAGCAGATGAAGTCTCAGCAAATCAGGAAGAAGGGCTGAGCGGGGTTTAACCTGTGAGCACGATTTCAACCGTGAGTAGTATACAAAGAGCATTAAAGGTATTATTGACCTTTGACCTAAAAAGTTTGCATATCGTGACCTTTGACAGTCAATCAGAAGCGAGTATTTTGACCTCGTCTGTCTGTATGGAATTCATGTACTGACTTGTATCTGGGGTTTTTCCATCACGGGAGTGCGCAAGTGTTGGTGTATGACGTCACTTCCGGTCTGCGTGAATCGTTCGTGACCTGGGTATGACTGTATGGGATGTACTGACTTGGTTCTGGTTTTTTTCCATCACGGGGAGGTCACGTGATCACACTAGTGCCAAGGTCATTTTGAATGATAGGAATGCATGTACTGACCTGTTCGTTCATCCGGGGTCTTGTTTACATCCGTGTACATCATCCTTGTACATGTAGAGGGACTTACAACCGAGCAGTGATGGTGGGGGAACAGCCGGGTATTTTAGGGTTGACCTATATCCGGGTCCTCTAGCAATGCCTGTAGTTTATGTGGGTTTTTTCCATTTATCCTTTTTACATACGGGCTCTTGTACATCCGGGTTCTTGTACAGCCGGGTTCTTTGTACATCCGTGATCTTGAATGTAGGTGTATAAAAGTGGGATTTTCATGGGATCGCTTCATTCATTGGCCTGAGCCAGCCTGACCGGAGCTACCTGACCAGCCTGAGCCTACCTGAGGAGTTACCTGACCAGTCTGAGCCTACCTGTCGAGAGGAGCTAATAACAGTGGAGCCTGAAGCCAGATGTGACCGATAGCATGAGACGTGGAGAAGATTTTCCAGTGAATCCAGGAGCGCCTCCGGCTGAAGACCCGAAGACGAGCGTGTGAGTGCGTTGTACCGCCGTCACTGGAACACGATACGCCATTGTTTCCACCGTCACCGTCGCCTGTTGGACTTGTATAATTTCTGCTTGGAGGACCTCACGCATCTTCCTACCTACGCCGAGAACATTTTTACATATCAAGTTACAGCCTGCAAATTGAATATGACATTTGGGTATACCTTACGGTACAAAGAGACGGACCAACTGCGGTATTTTTACCCCAGTAATAACACCTATGTGTTTGACCAGCCGTTCACGGTGACGGATGCTATTTCCCTGGAGCCACTCATCGAGCAATTCACTACGTTGGATCCTTTAGAATGGGCCCGGTCGCAACGTCCCAACATCAAATGGACTGTAGAAATGGTGACGAACGTCACATTTTTCGTCACCAAATTGAGAGATCACCCCATCGGCGCTCCTGTTATTCTTCCGCCTTGGCTGCTCTATCGAAAAGGACTGTATGCGTTAACGGGAGGTAGAAATGGACCCCACAATGACCGGAAATGTCTGTTTCGGTGTTTGGTCGTTCATTTGGACCAGTGTGATCCAAAGGCTTGTGATAGAGGTGCAAATATGTATTGGGAAGAGTATCTAGAGGCACAAGACATTGACCCGCGGCAGTTCCGAGGAGTCCGAATCAAGTATTTGGATGTCGTGGAAACACTGTTCAACGTCAACATCTTTGGCGGAGGAGGATACATTTGTGGCTGAATTGGTTCATCGCTCAACAGAACGGTATGCCTCTACGATGAAAGTCAATGTCTTCGACGACGGCGGGATGAGTCATTTTTCCCTGATCCACGATATGAGCCTGTACGCGCAATCCTACAGTTGTTCTCAATGCCATCGGGTGTTTGACCGTTCCGCCAACTTACCTCGCCACGAGAAGACTTGTGACAACACTGTGAAGCGCAAATTTCCGGATGTTGTGTACCATAACACGCCTACTATTTTCGAAGAGCTGGCTGATGAGGGGATTGTCATACCACTAGTTATTTTCCCTTCCGTTAGGACCGTTAATTTCCCTACCGGGCGTGCTATGATTTCGAGGCCATTTTGGAACCCATGGACATTTTCTCAGCCAAAACGCAGTGGACACAGCGCCATATTCCGCTGAGTGTCAGCATTTCCAGCAACGTACCCGGCTATGACGCTGCACCCGTATGTTTCGTGTCCACTGGGGACTCCCATGAGTTGATTACCCGGATGATGGAGTATTTAGAGGAAGTGAGTGCGGCCAGTACAGAACTGTTGGTGTCCAAGTTCCAGGACGTACTGGACCAACTCGACGATCGCATTCCTACACCCGGTGTGTCCTTCAGCGACGATGAAGTGTCGGAGTCGGAGTCGGAAATGTAGGACATTCAGCCGGAGGCTGTACCTTTGCCTAAGCCGTATGTGGAGAAATTGAAAGCCCGCTTCCTACAATACCTAGGCCAGTTACCTGTGTTCGGCTTCAATTCGGGTCGATACGATTTGAACATGGTGAAGGAATTTCTCTACCCTTACCTGGCCCAGTCCAATTCCATCAAGTCCGTCATCAAAAAGATCAACTAGAGGTTCCGCTTTGATCCTTGAGTTGCCGCTCCGGCATGAAGCCTATGCTGGTTGTTTTTTTAAGCAAAAACATACGTCTCCCCCAACCTCCCACCTAGCCTTGAGTGGGCACATAATTTAAGGGAAAGTGCTATAAAATGAATGTAGCAATAAGTATCCTAAACAAAGCTGCGCATCTAAAAATATTAATTACAAAGAGGCGATTTTCATTGTTGCAGTAACTCAGTGTGGAGTCGGGATTTATATAGCAATGAGTGGATTGCCGACATCTACAGCGTCCAACCAATGGGAAATACATGTAATTGTGAAGCATCAACTATTTCGAAACTGCACATTATAGGAAAGATGCAAAACATACAAGAGCCACACCTGTACCGTATAGAAGTTTCATGCATCTGCCTTCAGTAGTTTCCAAGATATGGAGTGAACAAATATTGGACAGACAGATAAGCACATTTTGCATGGACCCATGCAAGCACTAGCTAACACCAAAACCTAATTAGATCATAAGGCCATTTCAATGAAGCTTCCATCCAAGTTTGGTGAAATTTCATCCAGTAGTTCTTCACATATCTTGTAGACAAGAGTAGTCCTGTACATACATACATGTAACAAAGCTGGACATCAGAAACAGATGGATGCACGCAAACAAACCAAAACCTAATCAGATGAGGAGGCCATCACGATAAAGCTGCCATCCAAGCTCGGAGAAATTCCATCCAGTAGTTCTACAGACAAGGCTTGTCTATACATGTACAAGTAGACAGACGGATGAACACCAAACACGCGCGCACACCAAAACATAATAAGATGCGGAGGCCATTCCAATAAAGATTCCATCCAAGTCTGGTGAAGTTCACCAGAGGCCATCACGATGAAGCTTCCATCCAAGTTCGGAGAAATTCCGTCCAGTAGTTCTCCAGATATCTTACAGACAAGGCCTGTCTATACATGTATAAGTAGATGGACAGGCAGACAGACAACATACCCAGACGAACGCATGCATGCATACCGAAACCTAATCAGATGAGCCCATTGCAATAAAGATTCCACCCAAGTTTGGCGAAATTCTGTGGGGTAGTATATACATGTACAAGTAGATGGACGGACGGATGGACACGAACGAACGGTCGCACACACACACCAAAACCTAATCAGACGAGGGGCTATCCCAATGAAGCTTCCATCCAAGTTTGGTGGAATTCAGTCGAGTAGTTCTCCAGATATCTTGCAGACAAGGTCTGTATATACATGAACAATTAGATGGAGGGACGGACGATGGACATGGATGAATGCACACACCCAAACCTAATCAAATGAGGGGGCTATCTCAATGAACCTTCCATCCAAATTTGGTGAAATTCTGTCCAGTAGTTCTTCAGATATCTTGCAGAAAGGGCCTGTATATATATATATATACAAGTACATGGACAGACGGATGGACACCGAACATGGACGAACGCACACACAAACCAAAACCTAATCAGATGAGAGGGCTATCCCAATAAAGCTTCCATCCAAGTTTGGTGAACTTCCGTCAAGTAGTTCTCCAGATATCTTGCAGACAAGGCCTGTATATACATGTACAAGTAGATGAACGTCCGTCCGGACACCGGACACGGATGAATGCATGCACACATACACCAAAACCTGATCAAATGAGGGGGCTATCCCAATGAAGCTTCCATCCAAGTTTGGTGAAAAAATTCCATCCAGTAGTTCTCAAGATATCTTGCAGACAAGGCCTGTATATACATATACAAGTAGATGGACGGACGGACGGACACAGGACACGGATGAATGCACGCACATACACCAAAACCTAATCAAATGAGGGGGCTATCCCACTGAAGCTTCCATACAAGTTTGGTGAAATTCCGTCCAGTAGTTCTCAAGATATCTTGCAGACAAGGCCTGTATATACATGTACAAGTAGATGGACGGACGGACGGACACCGGACACGGATGAATGCAAGCGCACACACACCAAAACCTAATCAAATGAGGGGGCTATCCCAATGAAGCTTCCATCCAAGTTTGGTGAAATTCCATCCAGTAGTTCTCAAGATATCTTGCAGACAAGGCAAGGGGACGGACAGACATCCATCCAGACATCCATCCATCCAGACAGACAGACACCACAAACATTAGATGTCTCCCCCCCAACATAGTTGGGGGAGACATAATAATCACATGGCCCTCACCACAACATCACTCCATTTCCTTGATGTACGCAACTACTTAGCTCCCAATTATAGCTATGATCAGTGGGTGAAGGCCTATGACTGTGCACAAACCGAAGGGAGGTTCCCTTACACCTATATGTCGACGCTCGACCGCTTGGAGGAAACACAGTTGCCACCCCGGGACGCTTTCTTCGACGATCTGAAGCAGGTGGAATGTTCGGAAGACACGTACCGGGAACTAGAGTAGGTATGGAACGACCCACATATGCAGACCTTGCGAGATTTCCTGGTGTATTATAACAACTTAGATGTGGTTCCATTCCTCGAAGCGGCCGAGAAAATGGCCCAACTCTTTCGGGATCAAATGCACGTGGACATATTCAAAGAGTGCCGGGTCTGATAAAATTGACAGAACAGAATAAGACAGGGGCATATGGCTGTTCTGCTGGTGGATGTTGTCTGATATAACTGACAGAACAGAATAAGACAGACACATAAGACCGTTCTACTGGTGGCTGTTGTCTAACATAACTGACAGAACAGAATAAGACAGGGACATATGACCGTTCTCCTGGTGGATGTTCTCTGTTATAACTGATCGAACAGAATAAGACGGCGACCAATGACCGTTCTCCTGACAGGGATATATGACTGTTCTGCTGGTGGATGTTGTCTGTTATAACTGATCGAACAGAATAAGACAGGGACATATGACCGTTCTCCTGGTGGCTGTTGTCTGTTATAACTGACAGGACAGAATAAGACAGGGGCATATGGCTGTTCTGCTGGTGGATGATGTCTGATATAACTGACAGAACAGAATAAGACAGGGGCATATGACAGTTCTGCTCGTGGATGCTGTCTGATATAACTGACAGATCACTATAAGAAAGGGATTTATGACCGCTTTCCTGGTGGAAATTGGCTGATAAAAGACAGAAACGTTTTCAATTTTGATGGTGGATGCTGTCTGATATGAATGCTAAAATATAGAATGTTACCGTTGTCCCGGTGGATGTAGCCTGATAAAACTGAGAATTTTTTTTTGGAAGATATGAGCGTTCTGCTGGTAGATGCCTGATATACGCGAATAAGTGACCCTTCTGCTGGTGCGTGTTGCCTGACATAGCTGATAGAAAAGAATAACACAGAGAAATATGACTGCTCTGCTCGTGTATGTTGTCTATTATAACTGATCGAACAGAATAAGACAGGGACATATGACCGTTCTCCTGGTGGGTGTTGTATGATATAACTGACAGAACAGAATAAGACAGGGACAATTGATCGTTCTCCTGGTGGATGTTGTCTAACATAACTGACAGAACAGAAGGAGACACGGATATATGACCGTTCTCCTGATGGATGTTGTCTGATATAACTGATAGAACAGAATAAGACAGGGACATATGGCCGTTCTCCTGGTGGATGTTGTCTAACATAACTGACAGAACAGAAGGAGACAGGGATATATGACCGTTCTCCTGGTGGATGTTGTCTGATATAACTGACCGAACAGAATAAGTCAGGGACATATGACCGTTCTCCTGGTGGATGATGTCTGATATAACTGACAGAACAGAAGGAGACAGGGATATATGACCGTTCTCCTGATGGATGTTGTCTAACATAACTGACAGAACAGAAGGAGACAGGGATATATGACCGTTCTCCTGATGGATGTTGTCTGATATAACTGATAGAACAGAATAAGACAGGGACATATGACCGTTCTCCTGGTGGATGTTGTCTGATATAACTGACAGAACAGAATAAGACAGGGACATATGACCGTTCTCCTGGTGGATTTTGTCTGATATAACAGACAGAACAGAAGGAGACAGGGATATATGACCGTTCTCCTGATGGATGTTGTCTGATGTAACTGACAGAACAGAATAAGACAGAGCCACCTGGCCGTTCTGCTGGTGGATGTTGTCTAACATATAACTGACAGAACAGAATAACACTGGGACATATGACCGTTCTCCTGGTGGATGTTGGCTGTTATAACTGATCGAACAGTAAAAGACAAGGACATGTGACCGTTCTCCTGATGGATGTTGTCCGACATAACTGACAGAACAGAATAAGACAGAGATAAATGAACGTTCCCCTGGTGGATGTTGCCTGATAAATGACAGAAACGTTTTCAGTTTTGATGGTGGACGATGTATAATATGACTGCGATGAGGGACTATATGACCTTTCTCATGGTGGATGTTGTCTGATATAGGCGATAAAATATAGAATGTTACCGTTGTCCCGGTGGATGTTACCTGATATAACTGAAAAATAAAAGAAGAAAAAAAGAAAAAGATATGAGCGTTCTGCTGGTAGATGTCTGATATACCCGAATAAGTGACTTTCTGCTGGTGCGTGTTGCCTGATATAACTGATAAGAAAGAATATGACAGAGAAATATGACTGTTCTGCTCGTGGATGTTGTCTGTTATAACTGTTCGAACAAAATAAGACAGGGACATATGACCGTTCTCCTGATGGATGTTGTCTGATGTAACTGACGGAACAGAATAAGACAGAGCCACCTGGCCGTTCTGCTGGTGGATGTTGTCTAACATAACTAACAGAACAGAACAACACTGGAACATATGACCGTTCCCCTGGTGGATGTTGTATGTTATAACTGATCGAACAGAATAAGACAAGGACATATGACCGTTCTCCTCATGGATGTTTTCTAATATAACTGATAAAACAGAATAAGACAGGGACGTATGCCCGTTCTGCTAGTGGATTTTGTCTGATATAACCGACAGAACAGAAGGAGACAGGGATATATGACCGTTCTCCTGATGGATGTTGTCTGATGTAACTGACAGAACAGAATAAGACAGAGCCACCTGGCCGTTCTGCTGGTGGATGTTGTCTAACATATATCTGACAGAACAGAATAACACTGGGACATATGACCGTTCTCCTGGTGGATGTTGGCTGTTATAACTGATAAAGCAGAATGAGACAGGGATATATGACCGTTCTGCTGGTGGATGTTGTCCGACATAACTGACAGAACAGAATAAGACAGAGATAAATGAACGTTCCCCTGGTGGATGTTGCCTGATAAATGACAGAAACGTTTTCAGTTTTGATGGTGGACGATGTATAATATGACTGCGATGAGGGACTATATGACCTTTCTCATGGTGGATGTTGTCTGATATAGGCGATAAAATATAGAATGTTACCGTTGTCCCGGTGGATGTTACCTGATATAACTGAAAAATAAAAGAAGAAAAAAAAAGAAAATATGAGCGTTCTGCTGGTAGATGTCTGATATACCCGAATAAGTAACTTTCTGCTGGTGCGTGTTGCCTGATATAACTGATAAGAAAGAATATGACAGAGAAATATGACTGTTCTGCTCGTGGATGTTGTCTGTTATAACTGTTCGAACAAAATAAGACAGGGACATATGACCGTTCTCCTGATGGATGTTGTCTGATGTAACTGACGGAACAGAATAAGACAGAGCCACCTGGCCGTTCTGCTGGTGTATGTTGTCTAACATAACTAACAGAACAGAACAACACTGGAATATATGACCGTTCCCCTGGTGGATGTTGTATGTTATAACTGATCGAACAGAATAAGACAAGGACATATCACCGTTCTCCTGATGGATGTTTTCTAATATAACTGATAAAACAGAATAAGACAGAGACATACGACCGTTCTGCTGGTGGATGTTGTCTGATATAACAGACAGAACAGAGGGACACAGGGATATATGACCGATTTAACTGATAGAACAAAATAAGACAGAGATAAATGACCGTTCTGCTGGTGGATGATGTCCGATATAACTGACAGAACAGAATAAGACTGGGACATATGACCGTTCTGCTGATCGATGCTGTCTAACATAACTGATAGAACAGAATGAGACAGGGACATATGGCCGTTCTCCTGGTGGATGTTGTCTAATATAACTGATAGAACAGAATAAGACCGAGACATATGGCCGTTCTGCTGGTGAATGTTGTCTGGTATAACTGACCGAACAGAAGAAGACAGGGACATATTACCGTTCTGCTGGTGGATGTTGTCTGATATAACTGACAGAACACATTAGGCCAGGGACATATGACCGTTCTCCTGGTGGATGTTGATTGATAAAAGACAGAAACATGTTCAGTTTTGATGGTGGACGATGTATAATCTGACAGCGAGGAGGGACTATATGACCTTTCTCCTGGTGGATATTGTCTGATATAAATGATAAAATATAGAATGTTACCGTTGTTCCGGTGGATGTAGCCTGATATAACTGAAACGATATGAGCGTTCTGCTGATAGATGCCTGATATACGCGAATAAGTTACCCGTCTGCTGGTGCGTGTTGCCTGATATAACCGATAGAAAAGAATAAGACAGGGAAATACGACTGTTCTGCTCGTGTATGTTGTCTCTTATAACTGATCGAACAGAATAAGACAGAGACATATGACCGTTCTCCCGGAGGATGTTGTCTAATATAACTGACAGAACACATTAAGACAGGGACATATGACCGTTCTCCTGGTGGATGTTGTCTAATATAACTGATAGAACAGAATAAGACAGAGACATATGGCCGTTCTGCTGGTGAATGCTGTCTGGTATAACTGACAGAACAGAAGAAGACAAGGACATATTACCGTTCTGCTGGTGGATGTTGTCTGACATAACGGACAGAACAGAATAAGACAGGGACATATGACCGTTCTCCTGGTGGATGTTGACTGATAAGAAACAGAAACATTTTCAGTTTTGATGGTAGACGCTGTATAATATGACTGCGAGGAGGGACTATATTACCTTTCTCCTGGTTGGTATTGCCTGATATAAATGAAAAAAAAACAAAAAAAAACAAAAAACAAAAAAAACAAAACTGGAAGATATGAGCGTTCTCGTAGATGTCCGCAATAAGTGACCTTTCTGCTGGTGCGTGTTGCCTGGTATGACTGTTCTGCTGATGGATGTTGTCTAACTTAACTGACAGAACAGAATAAGACAGGGAGATATGACCAACCTGATGGTGGATGTTATTTGATATAACTGATAGAACAGAATAAGACAGGGCCAGATGGCCGTTCTACTGTTGGATGCTGTCTGATATAACTGATCGAACAGAATAAGACAGGGACATACGGCCTTTCTGCTAATGCATGTTGTCTGATATAACTGATAGAACAGAATAAGGCAGGGACATAGCTGTTCTCCTGGTGGATGTTGTCTAATATAACTGATAGAACAGAATAAGACAGGGACATATGGCCGTTCTGCTGCTGATGCCCTAAAAGATTAACTTTCTCACACTAGCTGTGCGTGAAATAACCACTGAGCACGAATATGAAAACATTGTTTCTATTCTATTGCACCACCCAAATTGATTAGCAAGAAAGATTATAATGAAAGGCTGAAAACATATTTCAAACTTTGACAACCTTTCTCCCCTTTCTTGAAAAAAACGAGTTTATGTGATCTCTCAAATGGGAAGTGATACTCTCAGCTGTGTGGGAATTACGTCTATTTGTGTCGCTTTGTTAATCAATTTCACGACGTAAACAACATTTAAACTTGAGAAAGAAATTTCATCTTGTTTTATTCGATTGTTACTTGTATGAAAGCAGACGTCCCTTTCCTCACCCGACTTGTGAAATGGAATGTCCCAAATGAACACATGCACTTGGCAGGTGGTGATTTAACATAACCGTGCTAAAACGTGAAATAATTACACGGTTAGCTCGATGTTAACGACACAAGTGTTATAGAATAGGAGATATATGACCGTTTTCCTGGTGGATGCTGTACAATATGAGTGATAACATGGACCCTTGACAGTTGTTCTGGGGAATGCTCTACAATATGATTGAAAGGACGGAAATATGACCGTTCTCCTGGTAGATGCTGTACAATATGATTGATCAGATCAACGTGTGACAGTGCTCCTGGAGAATGTTGTACAATATGACTGACCGGACGGAGTTATATGACCGTTCTTCTGTTGGACGCTGTCAAATATCACTTAGGTGCATGGACATGTGACCGTTCGGTGAGGAAGAAAAAGGACGAATAATATTACCTTTGTTTTGGTGGATACTTTATAATTTGTCTGCTTTGGTGGATTTGTGAGTGTTTTGCTGGTGGATGCTGTATAACATATGGGGGGAGAAAATGTGATCGTTCTCCTGATGGATGCATGACTGATACGACGGGCACGTGATGGGGAATATTTTGATAGAGTAGATTTTATACCATACAATATTGTTACTGCACGACTCATAAAACGGTACAATATGGCAAACAAGAAAATTATTATTGAGCATGACTGAGAGGACGGAAAATATGACCGAAATGATATATAACATAACACGGGCTTCTCTGCTTCTTTTCCGCAATGTTTACGTGAATGAGTTGTTGGTCAGTGCTAGAATTCGCACCTAACGCAAAGTCATCAATTATGTTTTTAATTACGTGATGTCTCCCAATGAAATGACACAATATAAATTATAAATATTTCATAATCTTATATTCAACTATATAAATGATTAAATGTATCCAGTTGTCATGACCATTTTGGCCTGGTAATTTGATACCGTGAAGTCGTTTGTTGTAGTTGTCGGACGTCGGATGCGTAAATATTGAATATCTGAAGTATGAAGTGTGCTATTACATACAATCATCGGTTAACCTACCCCATTCTACCACTGCAGCGTTTACTGGCTACACTCGCCCACATATCACCGGTGCACAACAAATCACTGTTGGCTTCACCCACACATCCCGTCTTCATACACAAGAAGGATTCAGATTCACACTTCGAATTATCCTTGGTATCCGCTTCCATATAAGGACCTTGACAATACCGGAACTAATAGTTTTATTATATTTTACACTTTTTCTTCATTTTTGAATTGACAATTTAGAAAATGTATTTGCTAGTGAGTATAGCATTTTCTGTATTCACATTACCCGGTATCGGGTATTATAGATAATGTCAAAGTTTATTTTTCTCTTCTGTTTCTTCACCAATGCATTGTTTCTAAATTTCTATATCCAAATTTAATTTCTTTCTCTCCAAACGCTGGACTAGGTGATAAATATTTAAATAAACAAACAGTCATTTAACTATAGAAGAGAATTGTTCTGTTCATATCTTGTATATTTCCTATTTAGTACATCGAGTACTGAATTGGAATAA
>JAVTVY010023308.1:0-86079 GCA_036873755.1 Hanleya hanleyi
TCCCGGCACACGGGCCAGTTCCTCGTAGGCCGGTTGCCAAGCGCCATAACACCACAGAATGCCAGCTACAGGCGGTGAAATCAGGGCTGCCCTATGTTGGATGAGACGTTGAACGAAGTGTGTTTTTCCCGACCCTGTCGGTCCAGCGATGAGACACGTGAAAGGATGCTGCCATCGAGGGTCCATCGTAGTTTTTTTTCAGCTGGAACGTCGACGACGTCGATCCCACCGGGGCTGGTAGTCAAATGGGTACCGTTGCCGTGGTAAACGTGATTCACCGGAGCCCACGTGAATCGTGTGGGTGGATGTGGGTGATGGAGTAGTGGAACGTTCGAATCGGTCAGTAGATACGGCACCGGTAGGCTGATGGCGGTGAGGTCGAGTAGTAGTACGCTTAGACGGCGGTGTGGTAGGGCTGAGTGTTGTAATGATAGGCTCCGTCGTCTCGGGGGTTGATACGGCAGGCTGACGGTCAGGTGGAGTAGTAGTAGTACGCTTAAAAAACGGCGTGGTAGGCAGGCGCGTGGTCGTGGTGGTGGTGGTGGTGGTGGTGGTACTGTTGGGTAATTGCACTTGACGTTCAGGCACCGGTGGAGCAGCACTTCGATGAAGAATGAGTGTTGAAAAACAGGATATGACGTACGCCAAATCGTAGAACACACCTCCAAATAAGGTACCCAGAAGCACTACTGCACACAACAGCGTACCGACTTGTCCTTTTCGAGTCCGTAACAGTAAGGGTAGACGTGCACTCTCCATGGTATCCCATCTACACTGAAGCGGGCTGGTGATGTGCGGTAGAATTTATAGTCGTTTCATGTCACGGCCTGACACCCAGGAATTAAACGAACTGGGCCACCCTTGTCATTTGACGAAATGATAGGGGATACCCCGTCGACGTTCCGTTTTCAAAATCTTTTCCACCGTGTAGTAATCTTGCCGTGTTTTCACCACCGGTTGTAATTCTGCCTCATAAAACGTGCCTTGCAGTGTTTCTCCTTGGAGATCCTCCAGTTCATAGACATGTGGCTGTCGAGGTTTATGGCGAACGATGATAAAGTGCTCGTCACTCCAGTTGGGCAAATAACTTTTCTCAAATCGGCCTTTCACTTTACTGATCCGTCCCACATCGCCGCGTTTGTAACGGGGTGCCGTACGTGGTGGTGGTGGACTGGTTGAGTACAGCGTACGGCGCACTTGATGTTCGTTGCCTTCTGTTACATCACGGGGAGCTCGCTGGATACTGCGATGATAGGCTCGATTGTACCCTTGCACCAGTTGAGGTAGTACATCGATGTACCGTCGGGTGTTTTTGGCAGTAAAATACTTGTACATGCGTCCTTTGAAGGTCCGATTGAACCGTTCCACCACAGAGGCTTTGGTCTCGTTGTACGTATGGAAGAAAAATACCTTCTGTTTCTTAAGAAAGGCTTGAAAGGGTCGGTTGAGAAATTCTGTGCCTTCATCCGTTTGCAAATACAGAGGTTTGCGCCCCGTCTTGAAAATCCGCTGGAACGCTGCTATTAGATTCTCTCCTGTTTTGGTGCGAATGGATAGTACCCAGGCATACTTGGATAAAATATCGATACAGGTCAACATGTACCGATGTCCATCATTGTCAGGTGCAAATCGACTCATATCCACTAAATCCGCCTGCCATTGTGCATCTATGCCTCCGACGATCACTCGGTTACGGCGAAAATGTCGTCGAGCTGCTCGATGTAAACTATACGTGTCTTGGGTTTTTAACCAGTCTCGTACTTCAGTTCGACTGATGCCTTGCGAATGGACAGCTCGAGCCAGTGCTCCCACAGCACTATATGCGGCTGGACTGGTAGGGTTGTAATACAAATCGGTTAACACCTTGTTGACTGTAGACGCCTTTTTTCCCTTGGGGGACCGCCTCATCACCGTGTTCTTCTTTTTACCCTTCATCGTGCTGGTAGGTCCCCGTCGTTCGCTTCATCAGGTGACACTGACACGCTAACCTCTGTGCCTTCTCTAGATATACTTTTCCGGTCTGTAGTACTAGTATCGGATTCGTCATCATCATGTTGTTTTTCATGGGGTTCAGCCAGTGCGTCTTCGATAGCACGAGACCATGCCAATTGGTCTGGGGATCGGTCGTCCGGTGTAAACAGCTGGTCTACAATAGGCACTACTTTCTCCAAGGCTGACCACAGCGAGGGCGTGAGGAGGAAACTTCGTGCAGGCTCTTGGTAGCGACCCAGGCGTGGGAAGAGGGCAGTACGGTAGACGTAGATGGCATTGTCCATGTGGATGAGGTGCCCGTGCAACTCTCCGCTCAATACCCGTTTAAATTTAGTCCACCCATCACGCTCTAGCGTCACCGTATTCAATAGAGTGTCATCGGATGTCCGCCAAAAACCTCCACTGTCTTCCACCAGGGTAACTTTAGCTTCATAGACGTATAACCCCACCTGCCAGGGTGTAAGCGGTAGAATGGCTCGTAGTACTGACATGCTTGCTCTGTAAATGTCGAACGGTAAATGACATACACTCTGTCTCTTCCCCTGATATTTATAGTGTCAAAAAACACCGACCAGCCCAGTGTGTGTATACTGTCACCCCCTTCGTGAAAGTCCGTCATCACTCGTGTGTGAACGTAGTATTTTTTCCCCCTTCGTGAAAGTCCGTGATCATTCGGGGCTGTAATCATTTTAACCCGCCTGTATATTGACGAATTTTGCGCGAAATGTGAGGATTGTAAAATTAACCCAGGAAGGGGGACGCGGACGTCGGTGTAGACACCTTGTAGACCCACGCGACATCCACTGTAATGCTATTAATAGACACCCTCATTTAACGTGTGTGAATTTGGCGCAAAAAAAAAAAAAAAAAATGAAGTGGCGACACACAGTCAATACAAGCGATTCTTTTCAGGGCCAACTCCTCCATGTTATTTCAATACATACAATCATTTAACCCTTGACAAATTTGGTGCAAAATCTCAGGATTGTAAAATTAACGCTTGTAAGAAACGCGGACGTCGGTGTAGACATCACGCGCTGTGTACCTGGACTCTAATACTATTAATAGACACCCTCATTTAACGTGTGTGAATTTGGCGCAAAAAAAAAAAATGAAAGGGATTCTGGCGACACACAGTCAATACAAGCGACCCTTTTCAGGGCCAACTCCTGCCATGTTATGTCAATACATACAATCATTTAACCCGTGACAAATTTGGTGCAAAATCTCAGGATTGTAAAATTAACGCTTGTAAGAAACGCGGACGTCGGTGTAGACATCACGCGCTGTGTAGCTCGACTCTAATGCTATTCATAGACACCCTGATTTAACGTGTGTGAATTTCGTGCCAAATGAAGAGATTCTGGTGTAACCTAGGAAGAGTGGGGAGTTCAGACTAGGGACCAATGAGCAGACCCGAATAAGAGCCAATGAAATGTCATTAAAAGAACCAATCCGCTATCCATAAAAAGAACCAATGAAACCCGTATGACGTGATTGAAAACAGCCAATGAAAAAACGGCTGTATTTGGGTATAAATGCAGCGGGAGCGCAGATAGCGTCACTCCAAATACCTTTTTACTATTCTAGTAAACGTATAGAGAACAACCACAACAAGATGTCTGCGAAGATGATGGTGTTGACCCGCAGGGCGGCCAAAGCCAGACGTGAAGAAGAGAAAAAAGCTTTTGCCAGAGGCACAAAGAGGTTGTGGTTAGAGACGTTGAAACACTGGACCCGGCAGAATAGGACACCGGCGTCGTGGGCACAGCTTCATTTCCTGGTTACTGAAGCGCCAACAGATTTGACGGGAGAGGAGTGGTTGGCCTGCCTGCGAACCGTGTTGGCCGAAAGAGACCAAGAAGAGCGGGAAAGAGACCAAGAAGAGCGGGAAAGAGACCAAGAAGAGCGGGAAAGAGACCAAGAAGAGCGGGAAACACCACAAGCCACATTTCTGGCCCACTTGGGGCTAACACAATGGGTTTCTGCCAGCCAGTATACCATATCCCCATGGCCGAAAGTTTTACTGACCAAATTGGAGTAGGTGACTCCACCAAACGTCCCTTTTCAGGGCCAACCAAAACCAACGGCCCTTTTCAGGGCCAACCATTCCTTCGAAAGAGGAACTTCTAACTGGGCACATTCAATTCAAATCAGGTCCTACACAATCTCCTGTCTATATTCTATAGTATTACGCAACACAAAAAAAACAATCCCTCAAAACGACCCTTTTGAGGGCCAACCAAACCAACGACCCTTTTCAGGGCCAACCATTCCTTCGAAAGAGGAACTTGTAACTGGGTACATTCAATTGAAATCAGGTCCTACACAATCTCCTCTCCTGCTGTATATTCTACAGTATTACGCAACACAATAATGCTATTAATAGACACCATCATTTAATGAGCGGCTTTGGCTAGTACGAATTTCGTGCCAAATGAAAGGCTTCTGGCGACACACACACACACACACACACACACACCCATACAGTACACGCGACTCTTTTCAGGGCCAACTTACACATGTTATCTCAATACATACAATCATTTAACCCTTGACAAAATTTGGTGCAAAATCTCAGGATTGTAAAATTAACACTTGTAAGAAACGCGGACGTCGGTGTAGACACCTTGTAGACCTCAGCAACGCGACTATGTAATGCTATTAATAGACGGAATGATTTAACCAGCAGTATTGTGTAGTGCCAATTTCGTACCAAATGAAGGGATTCTGGCGACACACAGTGAATACACGCAATTCTTTTCAGGGCCAACTCCACAATGTTATTTCAATACGTGCAATGATTTAACCAGCGGGGTGTTTGGTGCAAAATGTCAGGATTGTAAAATTAACACTTGTAAGAAACGCGGACGTCGGTGTAGACACCAATCAGCGACGTGTATATGTAATGCTATTCATAGACACCATCATTTAACTAGTGTGAATTTCGCGCCAAATTGTGCGGACGTCGGTGTAGACACCTTGTAGGCAACGCGTAATGCTATTAATAGACACCATCATTTAACGTTTGCTAGTGCGAATTTCGTGCCAAATGAAGGGATTCTGGTGTGACCCAGAATGCATCACTCGCATCCATACAGTACATACGACTGTTTTCAGGGCCAACCCCTAATGTTATAAAAGTAGGTGATTTTTTAGTGGATTGAATGTATTCATTGCATTACCTTGCCATTTTAAGGCTGTCAGGCACATACCTGACGTATTTTTATCCAGGAAAATCCATTTATTTCCAGTGTACCGTGTTTTCCACACTACCCTAACTTAACGTTACGGCGCTAAAAAATGGATAAAATCATTAAAAAAAGTGGCTTAATCGACCACTAGTGTTCTCAATTTTTAAAGACTACACCCTGAGTTGCTCCAGTTCAACTTGAAATAAATTTTATACCTCACCTGGCATTTATTGCAAAATGACACCGGTTTAAAATTGTAAAACAAACACAAATTTCTTGCAGCTTGAGTTCACCACCCAAGGTTTGATGCACGATTTCGCTGACGTCCGCGCGCTCTACGGTTACACTATAAATAGCGGAGTGTATGTTGCACATTCACAACAATTACATGATGATGGGTATTGACAGGATGGATATAGATGCAGCGTTTGAACAGTTTATGACACATTGTGATAAACTACAACACCCACCGACAGAGAACCGTTGGCTAGATTTGGATGCTGTAATTTTACAGAGTGCCGTACAACAACCCATGATACAGAGCGCCGTACAACACCCACCGATGATACAGGGCACATGGATGGATAATATAAATGGCGTACAACAGCCCATGATACAGAGTACCGTACAACACCCACCGAAGATAGAGGAGACATGGATGGATAATATAACGTTACAGCCCCTGTTTACAGATGAACAACAACAACACCAACCACCACCGGTACTACAGGCTGCCAGGCAACACCAACCACCACCACCGGTACTAACAACGCAACGCCAAAACACAGAGTTTTACCAACACATGGCAGTGGTGTTCAAGCAAGACGCCAAACCCCAACCTCAAGTACCCCTGGATCGTCAGTTGGCATTGCCAGAAAAAAAGAAAACAGTGGTGTTCAAGCAAGAAGAAGACCCCCAACCTCAAGTACCCCTGGGTCGTGAGTTGGCATTGCCAGAAAAAAAGAAAACAGGACCAAAAGAAGAGAAAAAGAACAAGAGAAAAAGGAGTAAAGCAGAAAATGAACATATCGAAGGCATGCTACACTACGCTGCTGCGATGAATAGAAGGTTAGCACTGCCCGTAGTATGGGCACCAGTACGTTTTTTACGCTGTGTCCAATGTTCAGCACGTTTTGCCAAGTACGCCATATTCCCCTGCGGACATCAAGCCCTGTGCCTGCCTTGTATTGACCGGGACACGCGCCAAACACCGTCTACGCCCGCTGATGCACCCGTAGAGTGTGAATTCGTCAAGACGGATTGCCCCGTGTGTATACACAGACGGCTACACGCTACCCCAACGATGTAAGGCCTTACATCTTTTCCAACGGCCCTTTTCAGGGCCAACCATTCCTTCGAAAGAGGAACTTCTAACTGGTTGCACAAAAATTAACACCAACTCCTGCACCTGCACACACACCTAGCTAAGTTTAAAAAATTACCTGCAAAAAAAACAAATTACCTGCTTTTATACGTTCTTTTATAATTACCTGCTTTTATACGTTCTTTTGACGGGTCAGGTAGAATGGTCAGGCAAAGTAAATGAGAAACATACACCAATACACTAAAAATTACCTGTTTTTATACGTTTTTTTTCGCCGCCCTATGGGTATGCCGATTACAACATGCCCGAACACCCCCGAACATGCCCGAACCACGCCGCCATCTTGCTTTACAACATGGCCGACACCCGCCATCTTGCTTTACAACATGGCCAACCCTTCCCGAACAGGCCCGAACATCCCCGAACAGGCCC
Organism: Hanleya hanleyi; assembly: GCA_036873755.1. NCBI lineage: Eukaryota > Metazoa > Mollusca > Polyplacophora > Lepidopleurida > Hanleyidae > Hanleya > Hanleya hanleyi. The sequence continues at coordinate 6,943 of JAVTVY010023308.1, forward strand.
GAACATCTCCGAACCACGACGCCATCTTGCTTTACAACATGGCCGACACCCGCCATCTTGCTTTACAACATGGACGCCAAAGTGCACCGAATGACCCCGTGACCACCATCTTGATTTACAACATGGACGCAGTTGTGACGTCATTCTGAGGTCAACCGGAAGTGACGTCATCTGCGCAGAAACACCTGCGCACTCGTCAATGTGCGAGTCAATATACTCTATATATACTACTGGGGTCATTTTGAGCCTATTTGGGATGCACTCCACACTTGCCACGGTTTCGTACAAATGGCCCCTCGTAATTTTATAATAAGGAAGGTCGCCCGATTTTGACAGCATGGTAATTCTTCTTACCTTTCTACTAGCTGATATCTATAGTATCACCCTGCTGGACGTAACCATTTCTCCAAACGAGGATATAACAATTGCTTGTTGATCGCACCCACTCGCCAGTACAGAGTTAATCGTGTCCGGAATTGAATATCTGGCGGGCCAAAATCCGCACTTTTTCGGGAAGCGAAAATGATGATTCTTTATGGCGATAAAATTTTACAAAAAACGAGTAGGTCGACCCCCTGTTTTTTTCGCCATTTTAAATTGTCCTTTGGAAACACTTTAACAGACCTAAAAAGAAAATCATTTCGTACGTTTTCTCTGGGTTGCGGGTAGAATTTGACACATTTTCATATATTTTATGGAGTTTTTCTGCAAAGTTGAAGAAGGTTTAAAGAGGATTGTACGTATTTTCTATTCAATTTCAATAGCTCACAAGTCTTCTGAAATAATGGCACGGGTGTGCCCATTTAGAGAATATAACAGGGTTTTTGTTAAAGAGTTTACATCTATTTATAACCGAAGATCCGAACCCATGCCTGTTTTTAGCCGCACATCATTTAGGTGTGGAATGCACCCTTGCATAATCCACCGAGCAGAGGATCATGGGTAAATTCAAAATGGCGACCACGTGGGGTACCAGAAAAGTTATGTTTTTGTCATATTTCTTCAAATTTTCTGCTTTTTCGCGATGAAAAGTGTGGCATTTTTTGAAAATGACGTCATCAAAGCGGCCATCTTGATTTTTTTTTTGCATTTTCTGGTAGAGCATGACCCAAGAGTATAGTGTGGTAAGTTTCAGCCGCCTAGCTCAAGGGGTAAGAAAAATATTGGGGGATGGGGGGGGGGTGGACGGGGGGCATTTCGCCCCCCCCCCCCTCCCAGGACAGGTCCCAAAAAGCCCAGTTCAGATAGGGTTAAGCGATGCTCCAGGGCCGCAATTCCTGTCTGCCAGAAGAGGATAGAATAAAGCCTGGGTAGTCAAGCGCCAGGCTCGGCAGGGGCTGTTCTTATTGGCCAGTGAACAGTTTTCTGAAGACGCTCCCAATACATAGCTTGCCAATGTTTACAATCGGGCCCAACTTCCGGAGTTACGCGCACAGAATTCCGGGCAGAAAACTCTTCGAATAAAGGGAGATAACTCGATTAACCTGCAAATTAACAGGCAATGGCCTAAGACGGCTCACATTTCTAGTCGTGATTTAGCGTCATCTATCGTAAGAAATTTATTTCCGCGATACATTAGTCAAAAAACGTATAGCATGCATTGTTTATAAAAAATATTTTTATGACAAATTCTCAGTAAATTGACATTATAGCAATCTTCAAACCTGGGCAAACAGGGCAGTAGGCACGGCCTACATTCCGCGAAAATATGACGGGGGATACGCCAGAGATGGTAACCAACACTTGATAACTCTGCCTGTATCTCTTCGATATTTTATTCTGTTTAGTTATTTTTAAACCTGTACAAATACCCGTTTCAAAAATATATCTTTTGCTACACATTTCTTTCACCTCACGACGAGAAGTTTGCCGTAAAAGATGCATGCTGTCGATTCGACGAGAATTTTTTTTGCGATACACCGACACAAAACGTTTTAATAACTTTCATTGAAAATGCATCCAAAAAATACAAATCTAAATAAATAGTTTTCATTTCGAGTATTATAGGATCATGAAAATATAAACGTTTACGTATATTCTTCGTTCTTCTTGTAATGTATGCAAGAAAAGTTAGCTTGTATTCGCCGCGAATTTTCCGCGATATACCGACACCAGGTTTCAATACCGGTAACTTACTATGAAAACGCATCCATGAAATAAAAATCTAACTGCCTATTTTTCATCTCGAGTATTATAGGATCATGAAAATATAAATATTTTTGCTGTATCTATAGCTGTTTTCTTGTAATAATTATCGAAAAAGATGGTGTCAATTCGCCAAGAATTTTCCGCGATACCGACACTTGGTATTGATAACTTTACTTGAAAAGGCTTCCGTAAAATAAGAATCTAAATGCATAAATTTCTGTCTAGTATTATAGGATCATGAAATAAAATATCATTTTTGTTTCTTTAGCAGCTTCATTGTAATATTAATGGGAAAAGATGGTGCCGATTTGACACGAATTTTTCGCGATATTCCCGACAGTATAGGTTTTGATAACTTTCCTTTGCAAACGCATCGATAGAAAGAAAACCTAAATACATATTTTCATCTCAGTATTATAGGATCATGAAAATATTAATGCCATGAATTATTTTCATAAATAATATCATTATGTTCAGCTATTTCTTACGATGTTTACTTGTACACGCGTATAACACGATTTGTCGAGATTTTTAACGAAATTCGCCAGGACAGGCTTCCATGTAAAAAGCTTAGGTTGGGACCATATATATATCCGGAGGCTAAAATGACACCTAAGACCTTGATTCAAAACGATATTTGATGTATGTCACAGCTTTTAAAAAGTGGCATTGCAACACTAGATTGCTTTTGATCAAAGTGGCAAATGAACAGAAAATGACGATTTGGTCAGAACGTACATGTATACGAAAGTATTGTTTTGTAAAAACAATGGTACCTTACCATTAGTACAAATTTTATTTCTAAATATATAGTCGCATTACCTTAACCCCATAAAGAAGATAAGGTATCTTGTAATAATGAAGTTCAAATTCAAACTTAGTTCCGTAGGACATGAAATATGAAAATTAAAATACCCGGTAGCTTAAAACGTATCGGTATATGCCGTACTGAAAGCCTCAGTTTATTCACTGCTAAAATGTTCATTTGCTTATTATTTGTCATGAAAATATTATTATATACAAAAACGAATTTAAGCTTTGTGACAAATGAATCGTATCCATAAATTTCGTTTCAATATATGGCGCTAAACCACGACTATAAATGATAACGGTTTGGGACGACTGCCTATAAATCTGCATGTTAATCGAGTTGTCTCCCTTGAAAATTTCAATGTTTTGCCCCGAAGCTGATGCGCGCAGTCTGTTTACAATCAGCGATGACGTCACAGGAATTTCGTCTATAGCACGTCGTTACATGACGGCTAATGATCAATACTCCCACACCAAACATGCAAGTATTCTTCGGAGATTAACATTGGTAGCCACTGGAGTCTTATGTAGGGACAGATAAATTAAATGCTTTTCGCTGGCGTGTGAAGGAGTCGTACGTAGGGACAGATAAATTAAATGCTCTCCGCCGGCGTGTGAAGGTCTCAACTACACCACGTTGGAAAGATTTACCCTGCGGTGTAAACCATTTCACCTTATTCGACCGTACGTTGCACGACCTGTGCGTAAGCCTAGGTCCATGCGTAAGTCATACTTAGCGTGAGCGTAGCTACGCCGACCCGTGTCACAAAGCCTTTAAAGTTACGCAAAGCCGTAAGTTATTGCGTAACTTTAAGTCTGCCCGAGAGTATGCTTAGGGTGAGCACAACTTCGCTTGCATGTATGCCTGTAGTAGATTAATCTAATGACGTAGTTGTCAAATTGTATGTATCTTATAAAATGTACAATACTTTTGGAGTCAGAAAATGGCCGTTCTTTTACTTTTTCTCTCCCTAGCATACGATCTCTCAAAGACAATGTGCAGTATTTCGCACCTCCTTTCACAAAAGAGCGAATACAAGAGTTACGGTCCTTAGCCTCAAACGCACATACGCATTGCGTAAATGTATATGTAATAACGTCTGCCTTGCATCAGGTTCGTGAAACGCGTGTAGAGCCGGGCGTAGTGTGAACGCAACGCAGGTGTAAGTGCTTACGTCGATCGTAACTTACGCACGTTTCGTGCAACGATCCCCTGGGTGTAAATGTTTCCTTCGCGTTTACAACGTTAACACCGTGGTTCTAATGTTTCCACTGCCGTGTAAAAGTTTTTATCGTGGTTTAAATGTGTTCATCGCAGTATAAAGGTATCATCTTGTTTCTTTATCGTCATTCTCCGTGACGGTGGGAGGCGATATTGAGATACGACTGATGCATGGAGAAGCCAAAATTATGGATCTCAAGATTATATGAAAAATCTACGATGTGTCCTTAGTTATAGAATTTGTTGTGGAATCACCTGTAAATGATACAAGTGGAATTTTACTGGTAAAACAACGAAGAAAATGTGTAGATTTGATCAATAATGAAATGTAGTTGCGTAATCATCGACAGATTATGGTCATCTAAACTGCACATGGCAGCGAGCTTTCTCCCTTATGTTAGAAAAGAAGTCCTGATGGAGAATGTATTTACCATGTTCTGGTCCCAGTCACTGCGATATAAAGTGATATAAAAATAATAGCAGAGCTACAAGTATTGAAACGAACACTGGAATCATGAAGGGTGATACTAGTAGAGCAGGGCTGAGATCAGCGTAGGCCTACTTGTAACTGTTGATTGAGGAACTGGCTGAGGAGGTTATCTGAAAGATAATTGATATTGAGTCATGCATATTCATGAAGCTACAGGCTGTGTTTGAACAACAATGGCAGCCCATCCGATCAAGGCAAGTTCAGAGCGTCAGTGGAGAAATTGGCTTAGTGAACGAAGATATGCTTAAAGCGATTTTGTGTCTTCCTGTCATCCCTAGATGACATGCGTGCTCAAAAATATTTCGCAGCTATTTCGATAGCGACCAAAATTTTGTTGCCATTTTCGAAATGCGAAGATCCCTTTTCAGAAACCTGAATGTATGCGTATTCCTTTTTTGTAGAGCTCAGTAGTTGTTCGGTGTTTCCCGAGTATCGTAGTCAGCATGGTTTCTATTTATATTCATTGCTTTGAAACGCGGTAAATATATAGTCCCTGTGGCTATATTTCCATCTGGTTTTAGTTCATGATGTGTTGTATTAGACACGGAGTGGATTACTCACGGTACATCCTTTTAATTATGTGGATCTGAATTCAAGGAACTTTCGTTGGAATACAAAACAAATACATGCGTAATTGTTTTGCATCCGTGTATACTGTTCCTGTGAGAGGAGAGTAGCTTCCAGGAAGACTCGGTTATGCGAGAAGATCCGGTTCTCTAGAACATAAACCTACTGAACCTGATGAACTTGTACGTATCAAGTCAACACGTCAGCAGAGCTTCATAATAACCTACATGTTTCTATGCAGCTACAAACATGGACCAATGTCGGAAGATCAAATTTCAAGTATACAAACGTGAAATCCATTTCAAGTAAATTGAGTTGGATTTGCCTAATTTAAATACTAGGCCTACATTTGTCATTTTCTCTCCGCTCACACTGTGCCTGGAGATTATGTTACAATATTTGTTGACACATACATGTGCCTCCTGTATGAAGGCCTGCGCTGTTATGATGAAGGACAAACACCGTTCTCCTGAAAGTTTTCCAATTCCAAGTTTAGAAGACCCTTTATGGGTTACCATAATATTTTGCGTTAACATGTATGTAACCTTGAAGCACCTGTTTTACCACAGGTTACTAACTTTCTAATTAAAATAAAATAGAGCAGCACATGCCTGTGTATGGATTAAACTCTCTGGGCTACGTCAGCTATAAATGGCAAAGCCTGTGTATGGATTAAACTCTCTGGGCTACGTCAGCTATAAATGGCAAAGCCTGTGTAGGATTAAACTCTCTGGGCTACGTCAGCTATAAATGGCAAAGCCTGTGTATAGATTAAACTCTCTGGGCTACGTCAGCTATAAATGGCAAAGCCTGATGGAATATATTCTCCGCCCAACATTCATCATTTAGTTCCTAAACGTTTTCAATGGTTTGGCACATTTCTTTCATATTTTATCACGACAGCTATGTGGTCGGGTAGAGGAAAATCGATTTGTGGTCATAGGTCAAATTCAGGAAAACACTTTTTTTTTGTGAGTGGATAAATTAGATGAAGATAATGAAACTTAAGTTTGTTGTTCAAAAGGCTATCTCGCAAATTTTGTCCTGATAGCTATGAGGTAGTAGAGTGCCCTGAAACCGAACTGAGGTAGATTGGTCAAGGTAACGCTTGATCTAAAATAAATTTAAAAATGTGTCGGTAGGTAAATTAGGAGGAGATAGTGCGTCAAGTAACACAATTAAGGGACAATGCTGAAGGTCACTGTCTACTAAAAATAGTTCGACTGATATATGGAGTCGGATTATGTGGTGGTCTTAAAGCGAATTAACCCTACCGGGCCTGGGGGGGGGGGGCGTGACTTTATAGTTTATCAAATTGGGGTCATTTTGAGCCTATTTTCATAAGCCCCAAGCAGAGGATCATGGGAAAATTCAAGATGGCGACCACGTGGGGTCCCTGAAAAGTGATGTTTTTGTCATATTTCTTGAAAATTTCTGTTTTTCCGCGACGAAAAGAGGGCAAAAACTATTTTATTTCACATCACATTAATATTTAGTAATTTATCATGCAGTTTTTGCGGAGAAATTGCATAAATAAAAAATTCGGAAAATCTGACTGAAAAATCGACCAAAAAAATGCCGGTTTTGAAAGTGACGTCACTGTGACGTTATCAAACCGGCCATCTTGGATTTGTTTACATTTTCTGGTAGAGCTTGACCCAAGGGTATAGTGTGGTAAGTTTCAGCCCCCTAGCTCAAGGGGTAAGAAAAATAATTATGGAGGGCCATTTCGCCCCCCCCCCCCCTAGGCCACAACAGGTCCCAAAAAGCCCAGGCCAGATAGGGTTAAGTTCCTAATTTGTCAAATCTTACTTTTCTAGATCAATCTTACGGGATTTTTTTTCATTTTTATCCTAGTTTAAATGCAGTATTCCAGCAACTGAAGCCTATTTCACTATTCTTTGTAACATTAGCCTGACAACAGAGGGATTACAGTGGTGATATCGCCGGGGAAAATGCAGCACGAGTTATCTGCCCCTGAATACTATTTTATATGTCCTTCAGCTACTTCATTGTTAAATGACATGTCCGGGGAAAATGGAGCAAGAGTTATCAGCCCCTGTATACTACTTTATATGTCCTTCAATTACTTCACCGTTAATTGGCATCTCCCGCAACGCACGCCATGAAACATGGTCGCCGACAGTATCGCCAGCTATATGTGCAGCATAATGGGCAAGTTGGGGACCCTCCTTTTCTCCACATGCCCTATACCGAGAACCAGAGGACCAAGACACATGAGGATTTCATCAAATGCGTTGCTTGCACGCAGGCTTCGGTCCGAGGGTAATGTGAGATGAGGAAACAGGGCTGCGCATGCGCAACCGAAAGTGGGAATGGAGATATGGGTATTTCACCAAACGAGACGCTTGGACTCAGATTTCCGGCACTGTGATAGTGTGGTGTGAGTAAATAGGGCTGCTCATGCGCTACCGGACGAATAGGGTCAGTGACGTTGTAGGTCATTCATCACGCGTCATTTCATCGACCATGTCACCAGTCCTACGAGAGCTCCTTCCCATAACACCCAGGGTGGGGTTACACGTCTATGAGGATGAAGTATCCATCGCAGAAGACCGGGATATTTGCTGGTCGGGCCCTGAGTCCACATTGAAAAGGTTACGTTACACCGTGACAGCTGGATAAAATTTTAACGGGGGTTGAGCGGTGAGCTCGATGGTGACCTCATCCACGTGGAGAATGCCATCTACGTACGCCGTGGGCCATGCTTCGACGCAAGCGGCGTTACCAGGTGCCACTCGAAGCTTCCCCTTATACCCTGTTCTATGGGCGGCCTTTACCACAGATACAGACGAACCGCCCACGGATGTGTTACCGAAACAGGAGGCTGTGATTGGGATGCAACAATGCCATTGCCCTACCATCCAGCACTGTTTTCACCGTCATCGTTCTGTATTGAACCTATACAATTTCCGGTTAGATGATAACACCAGCCTACCTCACTACGCCCATACTATTTTTGAGGACCAAGCAACGGCAAGTTAAATCTTACCTTAAGCTATTTGTTGCGGCATAAGGCAACGGACCAGCTCCGGTACTTTGACCCCAGTCGCAATACCCTCGTGTACGACCAGCCCTTCACCATTACGGATCGTGCGTAACTGGACACTGGCCCAACTCGAGATTTTGGATGCTTTGGAATGGGCCCCACAACAACTCCCCAGCACCAAATGGCAGGTGGAGATGACGATGAACCTCAAGTTTTAAGTGACTAAAATGATCGAACATCCGGTCCTTTGATCTCATTTCATGGACTTTTCCTCCCTATAAATACGAGGGAGAGTCACCTCTTGTGTCATTCACGTACTGACTATGACGGAGCATATAATGCGTGCGTTTCTCATTTTAAGCCCCGAGGTCTTTCTGTACGTCTATGCGGATAAGGTCGATACCATGGAGGAGGGAGACATCTGTGATGCGGACCCTACACAACCGCGATCGGCTCAAATTCGTCTGTCCCGGGAGGGTTGGATGAAATTCAAACGTGTGTTGTCAGGTGAATTGGATGGCGGCCTCATCCACTTGTGACGCGATGTGTTTATCCGACGCGGCACCTTCTTTGCTCAATTGGCTCGGCTAGGTGGAGGTATAGTGCATTTTACCCTCCACCTTGTTCTATGGTCCGCGTTTGAGAATGCCTGGGCGAATGTGGATCAGGTGCTTACAGAGGAAGAGCGGTCATTAGACGAGCAGAACTGGCGATTTGCCATGGTGTGCTGGCGGAAACCAATGAAAATAATCAGAAAGAAACTCCGACCCCGGAGATATACCTGTTTTGATAAAGGATAGAGCCTTCATCATTTGTCACCATGAAGAGCTGGGAGAAGATATCGGACACGTTGTATTACAGTCCTGATACTCCAGCTGCTTCTGGTGCATTATCAGTTCTCAATCGAGCCGCTAAACACGTGCCCATGTCCAAGATTCGTTTAGAAAACGAGGCACCTATACCTTACATCAAGCTTCCCGCCGCCATTTTCCACGGAACCGGCTCACTGTTGGGGTATAGATGCCCAAAGGCAAGCAGATTTGATCGATATGAGTTTCCTTTGCTAAACACAACGACGGGAATAGATATATCTTGACATGCATCGGTATCCTGTCAAATTATGCCTGGAGGTATCCATCCGGACAAAACGGGGCAGAATATCGTAGCTGCTTTCAAGGGCATCTTCAAGACGAGTCGCAAACGATGAAGGCACGGAATTCCTCAACAGAACCTTTCGACAGTTTCTAAAAGCCCAGAAGGTGTTCTTCTTTCACACGTACAACCAGACCAAGGCTTCTGTTGTGGAAAGGTTCAACAGGACGTTCAATGACCGCATGCACAAATATTTTACCTATAAGAATACGAGGCGTTACATCGATGTACTCTCAGAACTTGCAGTCCATTACAATCGAGCCTATCGTCGGAGTAGCACCCATCACAGTTACCAAGCGAAACGAAGCCCAAGTCCGGTGTAGTTTGTACTCCATGCAACCACAGCCACGAAGGAAAGAGGTGTTCAAGATCGAGGACCATGTACGGATCAGTAAATTCAAAGGGCAAGTTCGAGAAGAGTTACCTTCCCAACTGCAACTTTCAATTTCTTGGTCCCGGACAACCAGATGACACGGTTTTAAAGCCACGAACCACAGACGTCAGCGTTCATTCTACGCTCGACCATAAACACAGTGCTATGGATAAACAGCAGCTGCCTCTGAACAGAACGTATCTGAAAACACGCAGCTCTGTGGTGACATTGCTAACCCTGATGGCAATCTTGTATTGGGATGTATTTTACGACGTGGCGCACCTCAGCCTACTCATACCATCAAATACACAACCGTCAGTCGCGAGTGCAGGTCAAATGAAGCTACAGACCCCCTACAAAATAGCGCAACTCAAACCTCATCTGACCCCAGCGACCACTACTCCGAGTATACAGTCCAGGTCACATTCGAGTCCCACACCATGTATTGCAGCGACCACTGCGCCGGGTTCAATCGTACAAAATTTACGCGATTCACCTCCAACCATGTATCCCCGGTGGCAATACCCCTTAGCCTGCCACATTGCAGGGCCGACGGAATCAGGCAAAATTACAAGCGTCTAGTCCGTCATTCATAATCCAGCCGTCGTCCATTAGAGAATATCCGCGTCCATAATCCAAAGACCTATTCCATTTCCATATAACAGTATTAGCACCAAATTCAAAAAGACAAAAGTATACATAAACATAGGCTTGTTTCCTGCAAGAGAGAAGCGGTCAACAGTTTTCAATGATGCCGGCAAGACATCATGATGTTCCAAAATATCAAATCCGTATCGTTCAATACGCTGACAGCATGATTACCCCACTCATTGCGCAAGTGGTGTGGTATGCAACAATGCCCAACAGCAAATTTGTGGAAGACCTACCCAACCTGAACGATTTGGAACCGGAGACTGGTTGCATGGCGGAGACGGACGCTACCAAAGTTCTTTACCAAAGGCAGTCACCATCGGCGGCTCAGCATAATCTACATTGCACATTATATATTCAGTAAAATCAAAGAGCATCGGAACATCAGTTTAAATGTCCCTAACTGGTGGTATTTAAAAATCCGAGAGACACCACCCAACTGCGGCACCTGGCGAGACAGATGTACCCCGAACGCACCCATTTTGCGTTGGAAGCCTTCGAAGATACAACAACCCCACAACACGGGTATATGCTCGTTTACCTGAATCAAGCCACCCGCGACCATCTTCGACTACGAACCGGCATTTTTCCTGGAAATGGAAACACACCCACATTGGCTCCTTTATCTGTGGTGTTTGTGTTTGATAATGGGGATAATTAAAGAATTAATAGAACATCATGGTTGAATTTGTCTCTGGAGTGATAGGATGTCCAGGAAGTAGCCTGTAAAGGATAACACGGACTGGGTTGCGGGTTCCCGTGTTATGTGTACATGATGTCCACTCGAATACGGGAGTATTCTCAGACGCTCCTAGTATTGAAAACTGTCCCACCCCACCCAATGTACGCGGCGCATACCCTGACATTGTACGCTGTCTGTGTGAGATCGGGAATGCCACTGACTGCGGTTCAGATTACCAAGTTGGCAAGGCAGGTCTCCGAATCCTGGCACAAAAGCGAGTCGTTCAAGCCCAGAAGAAAAGGATCTTATAGAGGCGGCTTTCTCGGGGACATCTTTGCCCCGTTGGCTGATTCCGTTTTGGGCCCTTTGTTCGGTAGACTCTTAGGCCGACAATGAGCTACACGACAAAAATAGTCCTCATCGAACTGTGCCTGATTTAACCCCGCAATCTCCGTATCCGATCCCATCTACGGTGAATGAAGACGATGAGCACACTCGATGAAGAGATGCAGCAGGATCTACAGCAACACGAGTTAAGCGACAGTGAGAAAGTACAGCATTCCAATCAGAAGCTTCAACGGTACATCACGTTGATGGGGCAATGCAAGACCCCTGAACCAAGCCCAGCGTCAGTCGCACGGCCAGCTCAACGCGTACAACCAGCACTACTTGTTCCACAGTCGCCATTACCAGGTGTTCCATCCTCATCCCCGTAGAGGTGGCAAAGGTACATCCTCCTCGTTCCAGATAATAAGCCGGTTGTTTTTGGAACGGTTGAAAGACTATCTGAACATGTCCTGGATCGAGAAAGGTGAACATCTGGCCCAGAACCAAGTGGTGTCTGGCACCCATATGGTGGATTTGATAAATAATCTAATGCGTCAACGCAGGTCACAGGAGCCCCCAAATGATGGGAGGCTTTCGCCTAAACATGCATGTGCCATAATATTTGGTGAGAAATCCCCTACCTTGGGAATGGATGCAGCAGACACAGCAGACGCCCCCGGCGACCGCGCCGCAGACAACAAGCCCCGGAGGACAGGGACACCTATTAAAACCGGTAGCGGAAGCTCAGTCGTCAATATTTTACCTCACACTACCGAGTAATGGCTCAGCTGTGGTGTCTCCCAACAACACCCTTGCCCATTGTGCTACGCAGCTGCCACACCCCTTGTAATTCCCAGGACGTTGTGAGTGTGCCCTAGTGGATATCCAGTACCCTTACACGTGAAACATCGTGCAACATGATACGGTGTGATACGAGGTCGTGTACGAAGGCAATCCCTATAACTTCACTCCTCCTGAAGGCCAGTACCATACACCAAAAATATTCATCCAGGCTTTGCGTAACGTTATCAAGAGCTTTGAGCCTGGGAGGAATCAATATATTCCCGCTTGCGAATATGAGCGACATGGAGTCCCACGAGTGGAACCACAAGTTTCTGATCATCCTACCGATCAATGTGACCGTAATTTTCAGCGAGACGTTGAAGGATCAGTGTGCACTGAAGACCGATAGCTTTGTCAGACCCCGTCAGCTCGAGGGCAAGACGATGCTGGATCTTAAAGCTGGCTTGTATGGACTCTATGTCTAATCGGATGTGGTGGATGGTCACATTGTCGGCGATATCGATGCGCCCCTGCTCCGCGTCTGCCCAGTGCAAGGGAACAAAGGAGATCAAGTCACACAGGCCTATATCCACGTACTCTATCTAACGGTGCGACAGACTGACATCAGTACCATCACCATCGATATGAGGGACTGCACCGGACAACCGCTGGCATTCGAAATTGGAAAAGTGGTAGTCACACTTCATTTTCGACCAGCACGCTGTCTCACTTTGTATAATGAATGTGCCTTACGAGTGCGATACATACAGTTATAGGGACTATTATATTCAAAAGGCCGGGGGAGGTACACGTATCGGAAGAAGACATGGGATGTGAATCGTGTCACGGAGCATTGTCAAAATGTTCCTCCCGCTGTTGAAGCGTGGGGTGAAAGCTGTCGGGAAACAAGCTCTCCGAAGTGGGGTGCAAGTCCTGGGAGATGCGTTCAGCTGTGTCCTGCTCTGAGAAGCACTGAAATTCAAAGACGCTGGAAGTGTCTTGGTCGACAAAGCACAATGAACTGTAGAGAATAACAGAACTGCACCACTCGACGGCCGACCCATCGAGGACGTACATCGAAGACCCGGGATATCGTTGTGTAAACATGTCCTCAATCCACCCGAGTCCTGCCCATCCACCAACAATGTATCTGACTTGTGGACTGTTCCGCCGACGCAGTCCAGTATCGAACAGCGGCTATGGGTGGAGCACCTCACGCTCTCCAGCATCAATGAAACAGTCCAATCGAGTTCACCAACAGCAATGCCGATAGGGCCTTTGTAGATTTAGCCCACACGTACTTCTATGTGAAAGCCAAGATCGTCAATGTGGATGGCTCCAGAATCGTCGACCATGCAACGGTGGGCCCGACAAATCCTTGGATGCACTCTGTGTTTCAACATGTGTATATTTTTCTCAGCGATAAACTCTTCAGTGACTCGACCAACACGTCCCTCTATCAGGCCTACATCGAAACGTTGTTGTCGTGTCGGCGAGAAGCTAAAAAATCTCAGTTGACAGCCATCTTATTTGACCTGGACATCGTCGAGCACATGAGCACGGACAAAGACAATACTGGATGGGAGAAACGGAGGGGTTTCACCGCGAACGGCGGCATGGTCGATCTCATCGGTCGACTACACGCGGACCTCTGCATGCAAGTCTGACACCTCTTGAACAAGATCCCGTCAAAATTCGACTGAAACGGGCGCCTCCGACCGTCAGCTTGATGGCCATTGACGAAGACGGGCACGCGGCTGATTATAAGTGGACAAGGCACGCAACGTCCTTTGTGACTTTGCCACCTGACATGGATACACACCAGATTTCCACCGTGCTGGACAATGACCCGAAACACCCACTATCTTTGAAGGTGTGTTCGCCCGAGACGTGTTCTCAATAGCCCGTATGTATCTTGCCGCATACCTCAACTCGGATCCTATGGATCGCCCCGGTCAACATTGGCTGACTGTGTACTTGACAGAACAATAGAAAGAATGCTTTGACCCGTACGACCTGCCTCCTATCCATTCCGAGCTGACGGCCTTGATGGACGAAGGTACAGAGACGTGGTGTTGGGATATTAAATGTTTGCAAGGCTTGACCAGTAGCGTGTTTGGCCAGTACTGCCTGTTTTACATTTACCATGGTTGCCTTGGACGGACCCTACCAACTGCGGTACAGATGTTTGGCGAGTACCCCCAGGACGAATACTGAGTTGTACTGGTGCACGACTGGGTCACAGATCATTTCAGTGCTCTGGGCTCAAGTTCTAACAATTTCAGTGTACAAGCTCCGTTCTGGTCTTCAGTTCTGACGTGTTTGTTCTCTCGTTGTTGTTATTTTCCATTGTTGTTCTTGAATAAAAACAAACGAGATCTCACCCAAAACTCTGTCTCGTTTTCTGTACAATAGGTTACGAGCATAAGCGAAGCGGCTATCGATGTCGTAAACTTGATCATAATGTGGGACTGTAATTTAACCACGTTGGTAGAGGCCAGTCAATCAGCCGCCTTGGAAATCAACCAACCAATGGCCTAAGATGGGGTCAAATGTAGCCAATCAATGTCCCAGAAAACAATCCAATGGACGAGCACTGCAGTGAAGAGTCAGTGAAATCATCTCACAATTCAGATACATGTTTTGGTCTAGGTTAAGAGCTCGCATTCCAGAACACACTTTTGACGAGGAAGGCTGATGGCAAGTTATAGTTACAAGAGCAACAGATGAAGTGAAAAACTCATAGAGTTCGAGGTACGGGTGAAGACCAGGAAGACGACGAGAACGTCCAATGCGGGTGTACGACTAGCCATGCAATCCCTAGATGGGATGTTGATAGGAAACCGAGTTGGGACAAGACGGATAATGGGAGTGTATGACCCCGAGAGAGTAAGGACCGTCTACCTGGACTGCCTGTGAGAGACCAGACCATCACCCCCTGAGTACCGGTAGTACTCGACATCAACCGAGCAATACGTTAGTCCATGCCTCCAATGGATTCTGTCTGAATAGTGAGAAAACACGCTAAAATAATCCAAAGACCCTTTTTTAGAGCCAGCCATGCTTTGCGAAAGACAACTCCTTATCAAGCACGAGGCGCAGACCCATACCCTCACCCCAAATTACACTAGAGCGGAAGACTAGTATCCAGACGACTCATTTCTCCGTACAAGATTTCACTTTCGATTGCGCATGCGCAGCCATATACCCTCAACCCTCACTACCCTAGGAGCGGAAGCCTGGGCACAGGCGACTCATTTGGTGCAATATCCATGTTTCTAGACCCATTGGTTCCCCGTACAGGATTCCGCTTCCGGTTGCGCATGCACAGTCATATACCCTCACCCCACACTACCCCAGTGGCGGAGTGGACTCTTTCTAAAAGGCGAGGAAACACGCTAAAATAATCTGAAGTCCCTTTTTAGAGCCACTCAAGATAACTCCTTATTAAGCACAATGCGCATTCTCATACCCTCGCCGCACATTACCCTAGGGCGGAAACCTGTTGTCCAGGCGTCTCATTTGATGTAATCTGCATGCCTCTAACCCCATTGGTTCTCTTTCACTTTCGGTTGCGCATGCGCAGTCCTTTTTCCGCACCCCACATTAACCTAGGATGGAAGCCTGGGTCCAGTCGACACATTTGGTGCAATCACCATATCTCTAACACCATTGACTCCCCGTACAGGATTCCACTTCCGGTTGCGCATGCGCAGCCCTATACCCTCATTCAACACTACCCCAGGGGAGGAGTGGATTCTCCCTAAACAGTGAGAAAACACGGTAAAATAATCTGAAGGGCCTTTTTAGAGCCAACCATACTTTGCGAAAGATAGCTTCTTATTAAGCACAATACGCAGCCCCATAACCTCATCGCACATTACCCTAGGGCGGAAACCGGAGTGCAGGCGTTTCATTTGGTGCAATCTGCATGTCTCTTGACCCATTGGTTCTACAGACAGGGTTTCACTTCTGGTTGCGCATCAGCAGCCCTGATCCCACACCCCACATTACCCTAGGGCGGAAGCCTGGGTCCAGGCGACTCATTTCTGCAATCTCCATGTCTATAGCTTCATTCGTTCTCCGTACAGGATTTCACTTCCGGTTGCGCTGGTGCAGCCATATATCCTCATTCATTCGCTACCCTATGGGCGAAAGCCTGGGCCCAGGCGACTCATTTGGTGCCATCTCTCTAGATTCATTGGTTCCCCATACAGAATTCCACTTCTGGTTTAGCATGGGCAGCCCTATGCTCTCACCCCACCCTGCCTCAGGGCCGGAATGTATTGTCCATAAACAGTCAGAAAACACGCTAAAATAACCCGAAGTCCCTTTTTAGAGCCAACCATGCTTTGAGAAAGGTATTTTCTTATTGAGCACGGTGTGCAGCCCCATACCCTCACCACACATTACCCTAAGGCGAGAACCTGCGTCTAGGTGACTCATTTGATGCAAACTTCATGTCTCCAGACAAGGTTCCACTTTCCGATACGCATGCGCATCCCTATTTTCGCACCCCACATTACCCTAGGGTAGAAGCTTGGATCCGGACGACTTATTTCGTGCAATCTTAATGTCTCTAGTCTCATTTGTTCTCCGTATAGGATTTCATTTCCGATTGCGGATGCGCAGCTCTATACCCTCAACCCATACTACCCTAGGGCGGAGGCCTGGGTCCAGGCGACTAATTTGGTGCAATCTCCATGACTGCAGCCCCATTAGTTCTCCGTACAGAATTTCACTTCCGGTTGCGCATGCGCAGCCATGCACGTTTACCGAATTCTAGCCTAAGGCGAAAGCCTGGGTCTAGGCAACTCAGTTGGTGAAATGTCCATATCTCTAGACCCTGTGGTTCTCGGTATAGGACATGTGGAGAAAATGAAGATTTTCCTCTTGCCATTTATGCTGGACATATAGCTGGTGATATTGTCGGGGACCATATTTGATGACGTGCATCCCGGGAGATGTCAATTAAAGATGTAATCAACCTCAAAATCGATGGATTTTGTAAACTCTCTCCTTTCTGTTTATTAGCAGCTAAGTTTGCTAGAGCATCATAGGTATTATATTTGATGATACTGGGATTGCCATATACAACGAAAATAAGAATATCTTGACAGAGAAACTTGAAACTCTGCCTGCTTCGACGGGTTTTCTGCTTCGCCTTTGAATATGTGCAGTGCGTGGAAAAGAAAATTACGTCACTGTGTGACGTGTGAGTGATGTAGCGACGCTCACGAATCTGAATGCTGAACAGCTGCAGCCATGGAATAACGCCATGGCACGTGCCGTAGGTTCGGTAGAGTAACAGAGCATAGGTAGGCAGAATGCCCCACATGTGTAAACGCTTGTTGACATGACCGCCGAAAAGTAAACGGCATGCCATGCTGTTTATTTTTAAAGACAAATTCCTTCTATTTTCTCGTGAATGGTGGAAACAAGTTACGTTGTTTATGGTCAAATGTGTTTTATTTTGTACCTGTCGTAACATATGTCACTTTCACGTGAGTTGTGAGAGATGGATTCCAGTCTAGATTTGAGCCAGATTACATTTTTAACATTGAAGTAACTGTAGGACATATGAAGTAGCATTTAGTAGCAGATAACTGTTGCTGCATTTTTCAGGACATGTCAATTAACATTGAAGTAACTGACGACATATGAAGTAGTGTATAGGGGCAGATAACTCTTGCTTCATTTTTCAAAACAGCAAATAAAGTCGCCTTCAAGAGCGGATAACACGCTCGCTGACCCCTTGTATTCATAGCCAAGTTTCGTGACCTGCTCCAAGTATAATCTAATCTAGAGATCCATTGACATACTTTCCTGACCTTTGAACTCTGTGACGTTACCTATGATTCTGATCACGTGACCGAAAGTGACTTGAATCTGGGCGCAATAATAACCGATATTTTGCGCATGCACAGGGTCAAAGGTTAATTTCGTTCATGTGTCCGGAACGGGAAGTGAAGTCACAGAGGTCACAGTTCTCGAAATTCATTGCAATTAAATGATTTTAATTGATTATTACCTCTCTGCCAAATTTGGTCAAATAAAGTGATGTGCGCAATTTTAACTGATATTTTGCGCATGCGCAGGCTCAAAGGTCAATTTCGTTCACGTGGTCAGAACCGGAAGCGACGTCACAGAGGTCAAAGGTCTCGAAAGTAGGTCAATGGACCGCAAGGTTGTCTTTTACTACTACTTACCTCAAACTCATTGCAGTGAATTAATTTTGATTGATTATTACCCCTCTGCCAAATTTGGTCAAAGAGTAATTGTTATCGGCATTGTCAGTCTGTCCATCCTTCTGTCCATAGTCGGTGTGGAATTATAGCCAGATTTTCCTAATTAATTCTTTGTATGCATCTGGCGATGTATGCTGTTAGAGTAGGGACGAATAAACTGATCCAGAAGTTAGTTGAAGATCTTGACTCATTTTTTCAGGTCAGGTTCTATTAACCTATTTCCACACTGAGCGATGTTAAATAAGTACCAGTATTTCCTGTATTCTCCCATCTGACTGGGGAAAATCTTGCGAGAGACATGTGAGCTCACGGCTCTTGGTCTTTCTCTTTTGGTGAACCTAAATCAGATCTTTGAAACCGGATCCAGGTACTTGTCGCTCTATGGCCAGGTGTATGTATGATCATTGCGAATATCTTAATGCTGAAAGAATCTGAATGTTGTCAAAGTAAGTCAATCAAGGTCAAATACTGCAAAATGTAACCATTCCATTGAAACATGTAGAAGTGTGATGCTTCAAGCACGAGTTAATTGAGACAGAGGACTGAAACTTTCCACACTATATATTTGGGTAGAACTCTACAAGAAAAATCCAAGAAGGCCACTATGCTGACGTCACAGCGACGTCGTCTTTTCGGAAACAATTTTCCACTTATTTTTGGGACCGACTTTCCGATATTTTTTTTATATTTTCGTATCCACCCTAAAAAAATAATAAATATGATAGAGATCAATTCGTTTTGGCAAATAAATTACTTTGAATCCATTTTAGGCAAGGAAAATGCGAAAAAATAGACAGAAAACTCTACTTTCTGCGGACACCTCGTGGCTGCCATTTTGAATTTTCAATGAAAACTTAACACCTATGATGACGAGAATAGAGTGTATTCATACACATACCAGAATGCCCCCTCCCACCCACCACCTCCTAGGCCAGATAAGGTCTCTCTAATTTCCCTAAAAATTCTAGTTGGCTCTCAGGTGGCGCCATCTCTGGGTGTGTTTGGAGAGAAAGCGATCACATGTGATATCTTGAGTCGTGTTATTTGCATACCAAATTCGGAAATAGTATGTTAATGTTTTTTTAACTAGGTGTGTTTTAATGTAACGGCAAGAGAAAATATATATACACAATGTGTGAAAGTTCTCGCTGGATTACGTTAAGATCATAGTTATTACATGAAACTGAACTCCGCAGCATGTGCTATAGCGTGAAAAAAACGGGTCTAAATCCAGTCATCCAAACACACATTTAGACATGAAGATCTGCTTGGACCAAAGAGCCCTTTAACCTGCTGATGTGAGGTAGAATTATATATCCACTGCTGGAAATCTATTTTGTCCATGACTCAAAATGATCCCAAGATGATAAACTACAAAGTCACGGAGAGTCAGTTCTCATTTATTGTCGTTCCAGTGATAGGGCTGAAAGTTTGTTAGGCGGGGCCAACTATAGGTATATGTGGACGGGATACAAATTCCAAATGTTATATTGTGGCAAGACATCCACGTGCCAAATTTCAAAACAATCCGTTCAGCCTTTCTAATATTATTGTCTGGAAGCAAGATTTAAAGTTGGACTGAGGTGACGTCACCGTTAGCCATATGGAGAACGGAGGGATATCAATATCATGACCCACCAAATAATGGTCGAAACGAGAAAAAAGTAGAGCCTGCAGTGCTCGCTGACTGGTTGGAACTTGCCAAAGGCAAGGTTGTCGATACTATCCGACTCCACGATAGAAATACCCTTCCTCAAGCAACACAAACTTCGAGATACCCGTAGAAGAAGAATTCATTTCAGACCTCCAAAGTAAATTCGTTATTCTTCCAGCAGACAAGGTCCCAAATAATATAATATTTATATGTAAATATCAGTATGACCAGGTGCTGTTCAAGGAGTTGGGTAGTAATTTACCTGCTTCTGTATCGCCTTGGAGTTCTGTGGAATTGCTGTGGATGATATATTCTACAAATACAATGTATTTCTCAATGAAAAAGTAGAGAAAGGGGAACTTGACACCTATAGCGACCTAAAAAAATTGCATATCGTGGCGTGACGTGGCGATGACGTCACAGCAGTCAAGTTCACTATAGTTTCGGCAAAAGGATCAAGAGTCACGTGAGTGGAAGTGACTTTTGGAAATGTATTTCTCTCGAGGTGATAAGGTCATGTCCGGCGGTGATGCGGTCAATTACGGGGAGAAGCATTCGCGGAGAGAAAGTAGTCCCTTGTCAACGAATCATCTCCGGGAATGTCCGGTGGGTTGTCGACGTCAAGGGTCCTGGGTATAGCTTCTAGGTTATAATCCCTATTCATAGCCATACAGCGAGAGAAGGGGAAACCCCTGGCCCTAGCTGGACTCGAACCCGTACTGCGCTCCAGAAGCGAGTCAGCCCATACTCGGCAAGGTTGAATATACCGTAATATACCTACCAGAGGACAGATCTATATACGGCTATTGTGTCGGCCCAATCGGGAACCGACGCATGAAGATTTGCGGTATGTACTGTGGCATCTTTTTTTCTGTCTCGCGATGTAGCGCGATGGGGCCTCCAGGCCATATGTTGACTTTTCTTGTACAGTTTTGATGACGCATGCGCAGTAGGCACACGAATGGGTCGATTGGGTCGTGTCGGGGGTCATAGTGAAGCACTCGTGGCTGAGCATCCAACTGGATGGATGTGAGGTGGGAATATCGTTTATCTGCGCATGCGCAGTAGAAAAAGGGTATTTGAATGGACGTGCTGGGATCGATATGGACTAATAGTGATCCGATTGGGCCGTTTGAGGTGTCATCTTGAAGCATTCGTGTGTGGACCATTCCGGCTGGACTAGTGTGTTGTCCGCTTTCAACATTCGGCGCATGCGCAGGCAGGGAATTGTGGAGAAAAGGCACTGGAATGGACGTTTTGGGGTCAAAGTGGGCCCATAATGGGCGTACTGGGTCGGGGAGGGTATCCATGTGAGGCGCTCCGATGAAGTCATGGATAGTTGCATGTTTTCACAGAAAAAAACGGATTTTACACCTGGTGAGTCATAGAAATGAGAATGTTGTTGATGTTGTTGAGATAATGTAGTCTCTCAATTTCGGGGAAGTAAAAGTCAAGGGAGGTACATTGTAATCCAGTTGCCCCTTAGTAGCAGAGAAAGCAGAAGCAACGCCCTTAACGCACTTTCTGAAGGCCTTAACACCTTATCGTCACGCTTTAACGTCCTAGCTTAACGCTTTAACACGCTATTGTAACATCTTAACGCTCTATCGTAACACCTCAACGCATGTGTGGTACACCCATTACATGTTGTACCTGTCATATTCGTCCTTGCCCGTTAGGGGTATTCCCGGCTGCTCTTGTCCAATCAGAAGCCGCCCTTTGAGAAACTACAGACCGGAGCTCAGAAGTTACGTCATCGCACGTATGCGGACATACCTGTGGTGCATCCGCACCCTGGTGAACCTATGCCCTACGAGCTATAGGGTACAGGGTGCACCACAGGTGCGTGCTCATGCGTGCGACAACGTCACTTCCGAGCTCCAGCATGGTAATTCTTCTACACTTTTTACTAACTGATATCTATATCCTGTTGGACGTAACCATTCCTAGAAACGGGCATATAACAATTGCTGGTTGACCACACCTGCGTATGCCCTTTCAGAAAAGTATGCCCTTTCAGTAAATATACTTTTTCACGGGTTTTGTTGAACAAGACTTTATGGTCGAAGAGACGCACCCATGCCTGTTTTCAGCGGCACATAAGTTAGGTATGGACAGCACCCATACCCTGCTACCGCCTGAAGTGGCGGTTTCTGATTGGGCAAAAAAGTCAAGAATACATCTAACGGACAAGAAAGAATATAGCAAATGCTGCACCAAATTGGGATTTTGATTGGAAAAGAGCCTACAAAAATTATAAACATACCCAATGGGGCTCCCCTAGCGTTTGTATAATATGATGGAGGGGATAATAAACTAACATGAACTCTTGTGAACGTATTGATCTTTCTTTGTCTCAACTGTCTGCATCATGGCATTAAACCGTAAAGTATTAGCTATAGAAGACATTAGGGTGTTGACCCCATTATTCCTCCTCCTCCTCCTCTTTCTCCTTCTCCTCCTCCTCCACACACGCACACAAAGGTGGCTCTACCAGGTAGCCAAATGAAACAATACCCTCATCTCCCCCACAAGCTCTTTTGCACCTCCGAAACTCTCCTTTCTCTACTACTCCCGAAAGATCTATAAATAGAACACGTATTTTCCCTGAAAATTTTACACATAGAGACGTGACATATAGAGCGATGACCTACAAAACAGGGGTTTACTCAGCTAAACATCCTGTACAATGTCCCGATGTAGAGCGATGACATCATCGGGTACCACCATGTTGTATTCCCTGGTTTTAATGGATTGATACGTACAGCTTGTTGGCCCGTTAGTATTATATAAGAGCATGGTACAATCTCGCACAAAAGATAAAACACTTGGATGCAGGGGCGTTGAGGCGTTACGATAAGGCGTTAAGGCGTCAAAGCGTTCAGATAGGGCGTTAAGGCGTTACTGTAAAACTTTCCACAAAGGCCACAGGGCAAATATACTGGGTTTCTGCTTTACTACTAAAGGGCAACTGTACTACTTCCCTTGACATTTTATTCCCTGACACCCTGAGACTACACTACCTCAACGACACCATTCTCATTTCTATGACTCACCAGGTGTAAAGTCCGTTGTTTCTGTGAAAACATGCACCCATCCATGACTTGATCGGCCTGGAGGAATGCTTCACATGGATTACGCTCCCCGACTCAGTGCTCCCACTATGGGCCCACTTCGACCCCAAAACGTCCATTCTAATGCCCTTTTCCCATCATTCCATTCGTGTGCATGCGCAGCATTGTCCCACTTCAACTCCACACTAGTCCAGTCGGATGCTACCACATGAGAGCTTCAAGTTGATAGCCAATACGACCCATTCGGACCACTATGAGTCTACCTCAACCTCGAAACTTCAATTCCAGTGCCTTTTTCCCACCTGCGCATGCATGTACAGAATGTTGAAAATGGACGACACATCAGTCCAGTCGGATGATCCCGCACGAATGCTTCATGATGACACCTCAGGCGACCCAATCGGACAACTATTGGTCCATCTCGACCCCAAAACGTCCATTCAAATACACTTTCTCCACTGCACATGCGCAGATAGACGATATTCCAAGCCCGCATCCATCCTGTTGGACGCTCCCCCACGAGGACCAATCGGACCAATATGGGTCCACCTAGACCCCAATACGTCCACACCGATCTGCCTGCCAACTGCGCATGCGTCATCAGAACTTTTCAAGAAAAGTCAACGCATGACCTCGAGACCCCTTCCATCGTGTTCTACAGCTCGCAAATGTCCACGAGTGGGTTCCTCATTGGGACTAACATTGTCCACTGCGCCGGAATGGGTCGAACATGTCCAGAAGTTCTGATTCAGAAGTTGTCAAAATATAACCATTCCAAAGCCCGTTCCAAATAAAGACGATTTCCTAGCTCTGGCTATTCCCTATATTAGCGACGCCAAGCTGCGTGAAGTATATTTACCCCTCTCTCTCTTTTTCTCTGGATTTCAAGGAAACCAATGATAGCCCAGATGGAACATCATATCTGTGTCTATATCTTTACAAGAATGATCAGGATTTTCTCTCAAATCGACCGTACGACAAGAGAGACGACTACAATTTGGACATATAAATTTACCTATTCATTTCTGGATAACAATATCCTAGAAGGACCTACATACGGCGTACGGTATGTCTCACTTGGTAGTATTTGCTATTTCGTGTACAGATTGTGACGATTTTAATCAACGGCCACAGAATATTACTGCTGAAAATTGTCAAACAGGGTGATACCTCCAAATCCCAGAATTCAAAGTTTCTCATATTCTGTGATAAATATCGTACACTGATGGCGAAATATGATCGCAGCGGGCGACATCTCTGACGCTACGGTTCGTAAACTGTGTCAGTTCCGCTTAACGCTAGGAGCCGATTGAATATCAAATGTTTTAAGTCTCCATGGCGTTCAAATCAATAGACAAAATAAAAGCGTGACTGAGATACATACCCTGAAAATGACGTGGAATTTATTCGGATAAAAATAATTGGCATTGATTAAGATTTTAAGAGTAGAACCGTATAATGTTTTGCTGACATCATTTAAAACTGTTGACCGCTTCTCTCTTGTAGGAAACCATAGTAGTAGCAAGCCGAGAAATTCTGTCGCATGATTAAGAATTTTTTGTGAGGGTACGGTTATCATACGAAGGTGATGTCAGTTCCGGTCTGAGGTCCCCGGTGCGGAGATGACGGGACTTCCGATGTCTATCTGAGCATATATAGTAGGGCAGTAGTAGAGAGGCTTGTAAGAATGAGTCCGATGGGGTGGTGTGTAGTGGAACTGCCGTCAATCTGCGCATGCACAACCGACCAGTAGTAGAAAAGGGGCATTTGAGTGGACGTTTTGGGCTAGAGGTGGACCATTCGCTTTAATCATGGGTCTTGTGATGTGTCATATTGAGGCGATGGTGGAGTAGCGTCCAACTGGTTTGTTGAGAATTGCCGCATGCGCACGCTGACAGGAATAGAAAATGGGCATTTAAATGGACGTTTTGGGCTAGAACCATCCCTTGTCCAGATGGGCCTTGTAAGGGTCGTGTTGATGTGTTCATTGGGGAGAGTCTGCCTGGACTGGCAAGTGGGGTATCCTCATGAGGTGCCGTATCGATCTGGTATTGTGTGTGTGTGTGTGTGTGTGCGTGTGCGTGCATGCGTGTGCGCGTGCGTGTGCGCGTGCGATCAGTACCCTTGGAGGAGATACATAAGTACAAAAGGGCCTTCTGAGGAACTTTTTTCTTCCTAGGAGTTCCTCTTAAGGAAATGCGCTTATTTTGCTCTATGAGGCCTAAGGAGGTGTTTGGTGACGTCAGAAAAACTCTTTAGGAGTTTTAAATTTCACACACACAATGTGTGTGAGTGACACGCACCCGGTTTTCTGTGTGTGTTGGACACACATTACCGGCAGATGCTGCCCTCTAGCGGTGGGAAAAATCATGACAAGGGGGATTTTCAGGATATCGCCGCATGTGTGGAGAGGGGACTGAGTTGAAATTCGTCACCGAATAACGAAAGTGGAACTCCTTAGAACGTTTTAAATCGTTTCCCCCAAGTTTCTTTTGTAATTCCATTACATATTAGGCCAATAGATCACATAGCTGTTGGTACTGCCACATAATACTTCATAATTATAATTATGATGTAAGCTGTAGCAAACCACAAATTTATCTGTGCTTTTCCGGTTTACGGTCCGTTCAATGTTTTAATGCATGTTTCTTGACCTACTTTCCATCCTCAGAAAAGGCGAAAACGCGTTAGTGTGTAAAATTGTTGCCGGTATAATTTTACATTCGACAGCTACGGTAGGGTATGTATGTTCCTGTATTTTTTGTTTATAAACATCTTATAATTGAAGATCGCAACGGTACATGCTTGTCTTACGATCAACCAGTTCCAGCGTTCATCGCAAGAGTTTATAGTGAGTGTTCAGCTGATGTTCTCTACAGTGTCAGTCAAAACCGGAAATGGCATGGAAATGGTGACGATGGATTTGCACGAACGTATCGCAGTGAGCGTAATGCTATTTGTTACAATACTCTTCAATTGCCTTGGGGTGTTGTACCCAGACTATGCAATTCTATTCGCCTGCGCTTCAGCTTATCTGAAAGTGGTTTTTGCTATCTTTGATTATAGAAGACTACATCATCAACTCGTGATATGGTAGGTGCAGGCATCAGTCACTGGAGCACAAAGTGAAACCGCACATAATTCCTTTAAGAGAATCTTCTCTTACTAAAAACCATTCTTCACAGTTAAGGCTCTAACTAATGCAGGAGTCAAGCGAACCCCCTAACCCTCGGCGTCACCTAAAGGTCAACTAAATGCAAGTTGAATGTAGGTCATTCCCCCTGCCTTGTCCCCCCCTACCTGCCCCATTCCCTCGTTTCCCCCCACTGTCATGCCCCCACCCCCCTGGGCATATTCCCCCCCCTTGCCGTCACATCCCCCCGTCATATTCCCCCTTATATTTACTTGTCCATATAGCTGTTGCTGGTTAAATATTTAGGTCATTTTTTTTCCAGTAAAATAATGCCAATTTTTATTTATCATAAATAATGATAATGATGATATATCATAATAATGAAAAAAGAAATGTAGATAGATTAAGCTTCTGAAATTATTATATATTTATTAGCTTCCTACTGATTGGAGATTAAAGAAGTACTTACCTTATTTTTGAGTGTGACTATATTTATCAACAATCGTATTGAAAACCTTATTATATAAAACTTAATTTACAGTCCTAAGAGGAGTCTAGTTCAAATACACACACACCTGTCCTAGCCTTGGGAGCAAGCAGATATGCATGCCTTTAATCGTCCCTTCTAAGGAGATCCTGGAGGTTTGATGTAATTAGTTCAAATACACACATACCTGTCCTGGTCTTAGGAGCAGGCAGGTACGCTTGCCTTTAATCATCCCTTCTGAGGAGATCTGGGAGTTTGATGTAATTTACAGTCCTAAGAGGAGTCTAGTTCAAATACACACACACACACCCGGCCTTAGGAGCAGGTACGTACGCATGCCTTTAATCATCCCTTCTGAGGAGATGTGGGAGTGTGATGTAATTTACAGTCCTAAGAGGAGTCTAGTTCAAATACACACACACCTGTCCTGGCCTTAGGAGCAGGCAAGCTCGCATGCCTTTAATCATCCCCCTGAGGAGATCTGGGAGTGTGATAATTTACAGTCCTAAGAGGAGTCTAGTTCAAATACACACACCTGTCCTAGCCTTGGGAGCAAGTAGATATGCATGCCTTTAATCGTCCCTTCTAAGGAGATCCTGGAGGTTTGATGTAATTAGTTCAAATACACACATACCTGTCCTGGTCTTAGGAGCAGGCAGGTATGCTTGCCTTTAATCATCCCTTCTGAGGAGATCTGGGAGTTTGATGTAATTTACAGTCCTAAGAGGAGTCTAGTTCAAATACACACACACACCCCTGGCCTTAGGAGCAGGTACGTACGCATGCCTTTAATCATCCCTTCTGAGGAGATGTGGGAGTGTGATGTAATTTACAGTCCTAAGAGGAGTCTAGTTCAAATAAACACACACCTGTCCTGGCCTTAGGAGCAGGCAGGCTCGCATGCCTTTAATCATCCCCCTGAGGAGATCTGCGAGTGTGATAATTTACAGTCCTAAGAGGAGTCTAGTTCAAATACACACACCTTTCCTAGCCTTGGGAGCTGGCAGATATGTATGCCTTTAATCATCCTTTCTAAGGAGATCTTGAAGGTTTGATGTAATTAGTTCAAATACACACATACCTGTCCTGGTCTTAGGAGCAGGCAGGTACGGTTACCTTTAATCATCCCTTCTGAGGACATCTGGGAGTGTGATGTAATTTACAGTCCTAAGAGGAGTCTGCCTCAAGTAACCACACACGTGTTTGCAGACAGGTTTGCATGCCTTTAATAATCCCTTCTGAGGAGATCAGGGAGTTTGATGTAATTTACAGTCCTAAGAGGAGTCTAGTTCAAATACACACACAAACCTGGCCTTAGGAGCAGGCAGGTACGCATGCCTTTAATCATCCCTTCTGAGGAGATGTGAGAGTGTGATGTAATTTACAGTCCTAAGAGGAGTCTAGTTCAAATACACACACACCTGTCCTGGCCTTAGGAGCAGGCAGGCTCGCATGCCTTTAATCATCCCCCTGAGGAGATCTGCGAGTGTGATAATTTACAGTCCTAAGAGGAGTCTAGTTCAAATACACACACCTTTCCTAGCCTTGGGAGCTGGCAGATATGTATGCCTTTAATCATCCTTTCTAAGGAGATCTTGAAGGTTTGATGTAATTAGTTCAAATACACACATACCTGTCCTGGTCTTAGGAGCAGGCAGGTACGCTTACCTTTAATCTTTAATCATCCTTTCTGAGGACATCTGGGAGTGTGATGTAATTTACAGTCCTAAGAGGAGTCTGCCTCAAGTAACCACACACGTGTTTGCAGACAGGTTTGCATGCCTTTAATACTCCCTTCTGAGGAGATCAGGGAGTTTGATGTAATTTACAGTCCTAAGAGGAGTCTAGTTCAAATACACACACACACCTGGCCTTAGGAGCAGGCAGGTACGCATGCCTTTAATCATCCCTTCTGAGGAGATGTGAGAGTGTGATGTAATTTACAGTCCTAAGAGGAGTCTAGCTCAAGTACACACACACGTGTTTTGGCCTTAGGAGCAGACAGGTTTGCATGCCTTTAATAATCCCTTCTGAGGAGATCAGGGAGTTTGATGTGATTTACAGTCCTAAGAGGAGTCTAGTTCAAATACACACACACACACACCTGGCCTTAGGAGCAGGCAGGTACGCATGCCTTTAATCATCCCTTCTGAGGAGATTTGAGAGTGTGATGTAATTTACAGTCCTAAGAGGAGTCTAGCTCAAGTACACACACACACGTATTTTGACCTTAGGAGCAGACAGGTTTGCATGCCTTTAATAATCCCTTCTGAGGAGATCTGGGAGTTTGATGTAATTTACAGTCTTAAGAGGAGTCTAGTTCAAATACACACACACACCTGACCTGGCCTTAGGAGCAGGCAGGTACGCATGCCTTTAATCGTCCCTTCTGAGGACATCTGGGAGTGTGATGTAATTTACAGTCCTAAGAGGAGTCTAGTTCAAATACACACACACACACCTGGCCTTAGGAGCAGGCAGGTACGCATGCCTTTAATCATCCCTTCTGAGGAGATGTGGGAGTGTGATGTAATTTACAGTCCTAAGAGGAGTCTAGTTCAAATGCACACACACACACCTGTCCTGGCCTTAGGAGGAGACAGGCTCGCATGCCTTTAGTCATCCCCCTGAGGAGATCTGGGAGTGTGATGTAATTTACAGTCCTAAGAGGAGTCCAGTTCAAATACACACACCTGTCCTAGCCTTGGGAGCTGGCAGATATGCATGCCTTTAATCATCCCTTCTGAGGACATCTGGGAGTGTGATGTAATTTACAGTCCTAAGAGGAGTCTAGCTCAAGTACACACACACGTGTTCTGGCCTTAGGAGCAAACAGGTTAGCATGCCTTAAAATCCCTTCTGAGGATATCTGGGAGTGTGATGTAATTTACAGTCCTAACAGGAGTCTAGTTCAAATACACACGCACACCTGTCCTGGCCTGGCCTTAGGAGCAGACAGTTTCGCATGCCTTTAATCATCCCTTCTGAGGAGATCTGAGAGTGTGATATACCTTACAGTCCTAAGAGGAGTCTAATTCAAATACACACACACCTGTCTGGCCTTAGGAGCAGAAAGGTAAGCATGCCTTTAATCGTCCCTTTTGAGGAGGTCTGGGAGTTTGATGCAATATTCAGTTCTAAGAGGAGACTAGTTCAAATACACACCTTATGAGCAGGCAGATGTGTATTTAGGACCAAAGAGGAGATAGATTTCTAGAAATTTTGCACGTAATTCAATACCTTATGAGGTTGACTTAATAGGAGATTTTTCTCTCCTCGTAAGTGATTGCTAGGCCTTCATGGGACTCCTCTTAAGACGAGGTCCTCGTAAGTACCCATCCGTGGGTACTGGTGTGTACATCCGGGACCTTGTCAACATCCGGGTTTTCCAGTGGGGTTTTCCCCTCGTTCCACCGTCTTCCATACGGGTACTCACTTCAAGTACCTCCAAATCGATGACCGAGATGTACTGGTGTACGACTGAGCCACATTGCGTACGTGTGTGTGTTTGTGTTTGAGTCCAACCGTGCACCATGTCGAATTACGTTCTCTCCGAAAACTTCCTCTCATCGCATCAATATGCTCAGACCCATTCAATATAAACACAACCAAGAGACATCAACAACAGGCACATTGTGTAATACACGTTTTATTATCCTCACACCAATACCACCACTACCACCACCACCACCACGCGTTGACGCCGTCAACGATCAGCGTGTAGACCTATAGAGTATGTACGGCATGTTATGGTATTCATCAGTGCATGAGTGAAGCATTCAGCCGATGGTGTAGTCGGTCAACTTGGTAACGAAAAACGTGACATTGGTATGATGGCCGAGAGCATTGCGTAATACACGTTTTATTATCCTCACACCAATACCACCACTACCACCACCACCACCACCACGCGTTGACGCCGTCAACGATCAGCGTGTAGACATATAGAGTATGTACGGCATGTTATGGTATTCATCAGTGCATGGGTGAAGCATACAGCCGATGGTGTAGTCGGTCAGCTTGGTAACGAAAAACGTAACATTGGTATGATGGCCGAGAGGGGCCATCGACCATCGCCCTTCAAACATTTTGAGCGATATTGCGATAACGCGATATTGCGATGCGATAACGCGATAATGCGATGCGATAACGCGAAAACGCGATATTGCGATAACGCGATATTGCGATGCGATAACGCGAAAACGAACGCGATATTGCGATATTGCGATAACGCGATAATGCGATATTGCGATGCGATAACGCGATATTGCGATGCGATAACGCGAAAGCGCGATATTGCGATATTGCGAAATATCGCGTTATAATTACGCGATAATGTGCGATATTGTGCGATTTTGCGATAATACGATATATCGCGTTATTTTTCCGCGATATTGTGCGATAATGCGATATATCGCGTTATTTTTCCGCGATATTGTGCGAGATTGTGCGATATTGCGAAATATCGCGTTATAATTACGCGATAATGTGCGATATTGTGCGATATTGCGATAATGCGATATATCGCGTTATTTTTCCGCGATATTGTGCGATATTGCGATATTGCGAAATATCGCGTTATAATTGCGCGATGCTTGAGCGGATAGCCATGAAGACAACTCTGTCAACTCCGTTGGCCCAATTCCTGGTTATCTCCCCTGATTCGAACATTTCGAAATAGGTACGAATTTCCCTCTAGTTAATTGATCAAACAAAAGTCATGCGCCAATAAATTATATTGATTGATTTTTAATTGTTTTCATCGTACCATCGTATCATCGTACCATCGTATCATCGTACCATCGTATCATCGTACCATCGTACCATCCTATCATCGTACCATAGTATCATCTTACCATCGTACCATCGTACCATCGTGTCATCGTACCATCGTGCTATATTTATTTAAATACCCACCGTTATGTACCGTTGATGGATGGAGATGTCTTTCAGCACAGCGACTCGTTAATGTTCTTACTTAGGTTGATTGAGCGAGGAGATAAACTATTCTTTACTCACTCGATTTTCCCCACACACTATCACCTGATTAACTAAATAAAAAAGCCAAAGGCCCTAAGAAGCCCTGGTAGTATTAAAAGCGTAAATTCGTGTCTATTTGGCTGCAGCCTGGGCCGCAGTCAGGACGGGTAAAGGCCAAAGAAGGCCGCATCCTGTTCGGAATGGGCCGTGTGAGGTGGCATAGTGAAACACTCGTGGGAGAGCATCCGACTGGATGGGTGAGTGGTGAAAGAAAGGCTATGGGCGATGGTCGATGGCCCTTCTCGGCCATCATACATTGGTCATCCTCTCTACGACCCACTGGGTGTTGGGGCGTTGTTGTTGGGCCCATTCCAAGGGATCCACGGTATCCAGTTTCTCCAGCATCGTCTCTAGCGAAGCCATATCCGTGATGGTAAACGGTTGGTCAAACACCCGTATGCTACTGCTCGGGTAAAAGTATCCGTGACCGGAACTGACCTTTGACCCTGCGCGCAATTTTTATCCGGTATTGTTAGCGTGCGCAGAGTCAAAGGTCAGTTCCGGTCACGTCAACGGAAGCGGAAGTGACCTCACAGCGCCACCTGTCTTGTAACAACTTCCGGTTCCGGACACGTGACAGTAAACATGGAAAAACCGGGAGATACGATGCGGACCCGGATGTAAAACCACAGTACCCGTATGGAAGACGGTGGAACAAGGGGAAAACCCCACTGGAAAACCCGGATGTTGACAAGGTCCCGGATGTACACACGCGCGCGCGCTCAACGCGATTCAGTTGTACATCAGTACATCTTAGGCCTCGACTTGGGAGTAGTTGAACTGAGTGTGCTAAAAATAGATCACCAGCTAGCGTGCTATAAAAGGGAAGCGGCCTGGCCGTTTCATCAGATACTCTGTCAACCACCAAGATGTTCACTTGTACTACGTGCTCCAAATCATTCACTCGTCTGCACGACTTGCGCCGCCATGAGGCTGCCAAGCACGACGGAGCCGCCCGGTATAGCTGTACGATATTTACACTGTCGTTTCAGCGCCCGGATCATTTACAGCGCCATAAACGTTCAATTCATGGGCCACCCATACGTCTATGCGAAAAATGTGGTCGGCTTTTCAAACTGACCAGTCAGTTGCTGCGACACCAACGCACACGACACCCTGTTTCGCAGCCACGTTTGCTGGTAGAGAAGCACATAGGCACCAGTATCGAGACAGAGGGAACTCCCACCCATCGCACGAGGGCTGATGATGATGATGTCGCCCTAATTCAACAGTCAAATTCCGACGACAAGACCTTGAGCCAGATTTTGTACGACGTAGAGGGCAAAGTACACTTCGCTGACGAATCCATAAATGTTCCTAGCGATCTGTTACACGACGATCATCCAGTGAGTGACATCTATCGTCGCCATTGACCCATGATCCGGCACTGTTTCCACCGTCATCGCCCTATTCAAGATATCTACAATTTCCGACTGACCGACCTCGCCCATCTACGCAGCTACGTGGAAGCCATCTTCAACGATCAAACTACGACCTTCAAGTTGAATCTGGCGTTTGGTTATGTGCTGCAGCATAAGGAGGCGGACCAAGTCCGATACTTTTACCCGAGCAGTAGCATACGGGTGTTTGACCAACCGTTTACCATCACGGATAGGGCTTCGCTAGAGACGACGCTGGAGAAACTGGATACCGTGGATCCCTTGGAATGGGCCCAACAACAACGCCCCAACACCCAGTGGGTCGTAGAGAGGATGACCAATGTCACGTTTTTCGTTACCAAGCTGACCGACTACACCATCGGCTGAATGTTTCACCCATGCACTGATGAATACCATAACATGCCGTACATACTCAATATGTCTACACGCTGATCGTTGACGGCGTCAACGCGTGGTGGTGGTGGTGGTAGTGGCGGTATTGGTGTGAGGATAATAAAACGTGTATTACGCAATGTGCCTGTTGTTGTTGATGTCCCTTGGTTGTGTTTATATTGAATGGGTCTGAGCATATTGATGCGATGAGAGGAAGTTTTTTGAGAGAACGTAATTCGACATGGTGCACGGTTGGACTCAAACACAAACACACACACGTACGCAATGTGGCTCAGTCGTACACCAGTACATCTCGGTCATCGATTTGGAGGTACTTGAAGTGAGTGTGCTAAAAATAGATCACCAGCTAGCGTGCTATAAAAGGGAAGCGGCCTGGCCGTTTCATCAGACACTCTGTCAATCACCAAGATGCTCACTTGTACTCCGTGCTCCAAATCGTTTACTCGTCTGCACGACTTGCGCCGCCATGAGGCCACCAAGCACGACGGAACCACCCGGTATAGCTGCAGGAGGTGTGGGAAACTATTTATTCGCCTGGACAGTCTACGGTGTCACGAACGGACAGTGCATGGGGCACCCAAGCATCTATGCGAGGAATGTGGTCGGCTTTTCAAACTACCCAGTCTGTTGCTGCGACACCAACGTACACAACACCCTGATCCGCACCCACGTTTGCAGGTAGAGGAGCCCGTAGGCAACAGTAACGAGACAGCGGGAACTCACACCCACCGCACGAGGGCCGATGATGATGATGTCGCCCTAATTCAACAGTCAAATTCCGACGACAAGACCTTGGGTCAGATTTTGTACGACGTGGGGAGCAAAGTACACTTCGCGGATGAACCCATAAATGTTCCTAGCGATCTGTTACACGAAGACCATCCAGTGAGTGACATCTATCGGCGCCACTGACCCATGATATGGCACTGTTTCCACCGTCATCGCCCTATTCAAGATATCTACAATTTCCGACTGACCGACCTTGCCCGTTTACATAGCTACGTGGAAGCCATCTTCAATGACCAAGCTACGTCCTTCAAATTAAATCTGGCGTTTGGTTATGTGCTGCAGCATAAGGTGACAGACCAAGTCCGATACTTTTACCCGAGCAGTAACATCCGGGTATTTGACCAATCGTTTACCATCACGGATAGGGCGTCGCTAGAGGCGATGCTGGAGAAACTGGACACCGTGGATGCCTTGGAATGGGCCCAACAACAACGTCCCAACACCAAGTGGACAGTGGAGAGGATGACCAATGTCACGTTTTTCGTTACCAAGCTGACCGACCACCCTATCGGCTGAATGCTTCACCCATGCACTGATGAATACCATAACACGCCGTACATACTCTATATGTCTACATGCTGATCGTTGAATAGAGCTCAG
Source organism: Hanleya hanleyi (assembly GCA_036873755.1). Classification (NCBI taxonomy): domain Eukaryota; kingdom Metazoa; phylum Mollusca; class Polyplacophora; order Lepidopleurida; family Hanleyidae; genus Hanleya; species Hanleya hanleyi. The sequence continues at coordinate 41,976 of JAVTVY010023308.1, forward strand.
TAAAAACTTGTACCTAATGTGACGGTGCGTTAAATAATAAAACATGGTGTTTTATATTTCAATTTGCTTTGTTGTGAACATACTAAACCTACCCAGGGCGGCTCCCCCAGCCTGGGTATGATGTAACATTGGGGATAATAAACTGTATGAACATTGCTGAACTTGTTGTTATTCAAGACAACCGCTATTCGATTGTATAATACAGCGGAGCTCCGAGCTCCGGAGTTCCGACCCACGGGAGCTACCACCACCACCACCGGGCGTTGACGAGCGGTGGCGGTGTTGGTGGTGGTGTGTGGTAGTGTGTGTGTGTGTGTGTGTTGGTATTATTGGGGTGTGGTGGTGTCTGTACACATAGAGATTAACTCGTGTCCCTCATCATTCCATATGTATTGGACGACTAATCAAAATTTCGCTACCACTCGTACTGATGACGTCACCAATGACGTCACAGATGACAAGGAAATCACTCAAGTTGTGGTCTACACCATGTACTTTCGGTAATACTCGTACTATTGACGTCACCGGTGACGTCACAGCAAAGATATGGTATAATGCATGACAGGGTGCACTCCACACTTGCCAGGGTTTCGTACAAATGGCCCCTCCCTAATTTTATAATAAGGAACGTCGCCCGATTTTGACAGCATGGTCATTCTTCTTACCTTTCTACTAACTGATATCTATAGTATCACCCTGCTGGACGTAGCCATTTCTCCAACGAGGATATAACAATTGCTTGTTGATCGCACCCACTCGGCACTACAGAGTTAATCGTGTCCGGAATTGAATATCAGGCGGACCAAAATCCGCACTTTTTCGGGAAGTGAAAATGATGATTCCTTTATGGCGATAAAATTTTACAAAAAAACGAGGAGGTCGACCCCCTGTTTTTTTTCGCCATTTTAAATTGTCCTTTGGACGGGAAACACATACATGTACATACATAAAAAGAAAATCGTTTCATACGTTTTTTCTGGGTTGCGGGTAGAATTTGACACATTTTCATATATTTTATGTTGTTTTTCAGAGAAGTTGAAGAAGGTTTAAGGAGGATTGCACGTCTTTCCTTTTTAATTTCAAAAGCTCACAAGTCTCCTGAAATAATGGCACGAGTGTGCTCATTTAAAAAAAATATACTTTTATAGGGTTTTTGTTAAAGATTTTACATCTGTTTATGGCCGAAGATCCGAACCCATGCCTGTTTCAGCCGCACATCATTTAGGTGTGGAATGCACTCACAGATATGGATGGTCCATCTCTACAACAAATACCTTCCTTCACTGCCCCAGAATGCCCACTTTGGCTACTACTCGTACTGATGACGTCACCAATGACGACACAGATGCTGTGGACATCCCGCAAATCGTGGGGAAAAATTGGCACTGAGCCAATTATAAAACATGTTCTTTCGCTACTACTCGTACTGATGACGTCACCGATGACGTCACAGATGCTGTGGACATCCCTCAAATGGAGTCTACACCCCCAGAACTGCAAGATGACATTTCCCACGACGCATTCGGACCAAGGATGGTCCACCTCTGCACCAAATACCTTCTTTCACTGCCCCAAAATGCCCACTTTAGCTACTACTCCTACTGATGACGTCACCAATGACATCACAGATGACGTGAACATCCCTCAAATCGTGGTCTGCACCCCGGGACCTACAAGATGATACCCCACAGGACGCATTCGGACCAAGAATGGGCCATCTCTACACCAAATACCTTCTTTTACTGCCCTAAAATGCCCACTTTCGCTACTACTCGTACTGATGACGTCACCGATGAAGTCACAGATGACGTGGACATCCCTCAAATCGGGATCTACACCCCGAGAGCTACAACATGACACCTCCGACGACCCATTCGGACCAAGAATGGGCCATCTCTACACCAAATACCTTCTTTCATTGCCCCAAAATGCCCACTTTGGCTACTACTCCTACTGATGACGTCACCGATGGCGTCACAGACGACATGAACATCCCTCAAATCGGGGGGACATCCCTCAAATCGGGTCTATACCCCGAGAGCTACAAAATGACACCCCTACGACGTATTCGGACCAAGGATGGTCCCTCTCTACCCCAAACACACCTCCACACACCCCCTTGGTGACGGTACATGGACAGGCTACATGGACATGGACAAGAAACATGTACATGGATAGAGTGCATGTACATGAAGAGAGAGAATTAAGATTTAACGTCGCATTTCGCAATATTTCAGCTATATAGCGACATGGACAGAGTGTATGTACATGGACATGAACAGAGTATGTATACATTGACATGAACAGAGTACATGCTTTTTTGATTGGATCAGAGCAGCCGAGAATACATCTAACGGGTAAGAACGAATATGACAGATGCAGCGCCAAATGGCGGCTTCTGATTGGACAAGAGCCTACTTGTATTGTAAACATACCCAACGCGGCTCCTCCATCGTGGGTATGATGTTCGGGAGGGGATAATAAACTATATGAACACTTGTTGGTGTTGTTGTTGTTGTTGTTCTCCCTCCGGTCAATACATGATCCTCTAGATCTGGTTGATAGGGGTTTCCTCTATTTTAGGGGTAAAGTCCGTGTTCCACTTTTTATATTTTCGGGGCAAATTCTAAATTTACATACACCCACTCCCCCACTCTACCTCTGTCTGCAGGCTCCGACAAGCCCCACTAGACGTGGTTGATAGGAGTTTTCCCCTATTTTAGGGGTAAAGTCCGTGTTCCGCTTTCTATATTTTTGGGGGCAAATCCTCAATTTACATGCACCCACTCCCCCACCCTACCTCTCTCAGCAGGCCCCGATAAGCCTGGGGCACCGATATTCGAACTTTTGGACAAGGTTGATAGGAGTTTTCCCCTATTGTAGGGGTAAAGTCCGTGTTCCGCTTTTTATATTTTCGGGACAAATCCTCAATTTACATGCACCCACTCCCCCATCCTACCTCTGTCGGCAGGCTCCGATAAGCCCCACTAGACGTGGTTGATAGGAGTTTTCCCCTATTTTAGGGATAAAGTCCGTGTTCCGCTTTTTATATTTTCGGGACAAATCCTCAATTTACATGCACCCACTCCCCCACCCTACCTCTCTCAGCAGGCCCCGATAAGCCAGGGACCGATATTAGCCCTTTTGGACAAGGTTGATAGGAGTTTTCCCCTATTGTAGGGGTAAAGTCCGTGTTCCGCTTTTTATATTTTCGGGACAAATCCTCAATTTACATGCACCCACTCCCCCATCCTACCTCTGTCGGCAGGCTCCGATAAGCCCCACTAGACGTGGTTGATAGGAGTTTTCCCCTATTTTAGGGGTAAAGTCCGTGTTCCGCTTTTTATATTTTCGGGGACAAATCCTCAATTTACATGCACCCACTCCCCCACCTTACCTCCCTCAGCAGGCCCCGATAAGCCCGGGGGACCGATATTCGACCTTTTGGATAGGGTTGATAGGAGTTTTCCCCTATTGTAGGGGTAAAGTCCGTGTTCCGCTTTTTATATTTTCGGGACAAATCCTCAATTTACATGCACCCGCTCCCCCATCCTACCTCTGTCGGCAGGCTCCGATAAGCCCCACTAGACGTGGTTGATATGAGTTTTCCCCTATTTTAGGGGTAAAGTCCGTGTTCCGCTTTTTATATTTTCGGGGACAAATCCTCAATTTACATGTACCCACTCCCCCACACTACCTCTTTCAGCAGTCCCCGATAAGCCAGGGACCGATATTCGCCCTTTGGGATAGGGTTGATAGGGGTTTTCCTCTATTGTAGGGCTAAAGTCCGTGCTCCGCTTTTTATATTTTCGGGACAAATCATAAATTTACATACACCCACTCCAGGCAGAAACCGATAAGCCCGGGGACCGATATTAGCCCTTTGGGATAGGGTTGATAGGGGTTTTCCTCTATTGTAGGGGTAAAGTCCGTGTTCCGATTTTTATATTTTCGAGACAAATCCTCATTTTACATACACCCACCCATGACTTGCAAAATCCTTCCGTAGGGACCCCAAGTCCCCGACTCAAATGAATGGACGGCATACAAGTCAGTACATGCACTCCTAATCACGTGACCGCCGCATGATGGAAAAAACCCAGATACAAGTCTGTACATGGTCCTGGAGGAGCGCTTCACTTTGACACCTCACTCGACCCAATCGGTCCATTCAGCGTATTTGAAGTCTGGGGACTAATTTCTGTCCGCGAAGGCAGACCGCATCACCGCCAGACCACATCACTGCGGAGGAATACATGCCCCATACACATGACCTCCACATGAGAGAGAGAGAGAGAATTAGGGTTTAACGTCGCATTCAGCAATATTTCAGCTATATAGCGACGATCAAACAAAATTCTAAATAATCAATTCAAAAACTCGGTAAACTAATGCGTTAAAACAGGTACAAACATTAAAATTTGTACAACAAACCAATCTCTCTCAAATAACCTAAAATACAATCTTCTTTCACTCTGCTAAAAAGATCTTCCAGCGTATCTGCTCGATAAAAAGTATCTCTTACAGTTTTAAAATCTATGCAGTCCATGAGAATATGTTTCACCGTCAGATCTTCATGGCAAGGTATACACCTTGGAATCGGCTCCTGTTTTAGTAAATATTCATGAGTTAATCGTGTGTGACCGATCCTACATCGTCTAATCATGGCCTGGTCGAAGCGTTTATGACTGTTCAGGTGAGTATAACCAACCGTTTTTTTGAACTCGTGAAGTTTGTTATTATCCATAGTATCCCATAGCGATTGAAACATTCTTCTTACATATGCGCAGATAGATGGTCTGAAATCGCTGTATGGGAGACCAACAGGGTCAACTTCTCCATCTAAAGCTGCCTTAGCTAGTCTATCAGCTTCAGAGTTGCCTTTGATGTCAACGTGACTAGGCACCCAACAAAACACAATATCTATCTGTTGATCAAATCTGGTGTCATATAATTGTAGAATTTCCAAGATGGTGGGATGAGTGGAATTTCCATTTTTAATTGCTTTAAGGCATGACAGCCTCCACATGAGACGGCGTCCTTTTTTATACGGCGCACTCTTTTGCCGGTTTTCGCCCGTACTATAATGCACTTGACCTCGACGCCAGATTCTTACGCCAGGTCAATATGAGTCTATATCCACAATGTATACTACTGAAATGTTCATTTTGTATCTTTGGCTGGAATTTTTCCGGGCATAGGGGTGAATTCGGATACACTAAAAATAATCGATAAAGATATTTCCGTGGTGTCCGCTCCGATTTGTTACCTGGAAAATGTCGATATCAGATGGTTATGCTCGAAAAAAACACAACTTTTACAAAATCGTGAAGCCACATACCAAATTAAACCCGATTATAAAATTTCATGATACCAGGAGTTATCTCCCTTTTGCCCATTTTTCGAATTTACTCATAGGTCGTAAAATTCCCGGAAATTAGCCGAAAATGGCTCCATCGGTTTTATTTAGCGCCCGGGTATCCGAATACGCCTCGCAGAAGGTATGTTTTCGCCCTACGTCGCATAATGAGTGCTTGTCCGAATTGACCCCAACGCCTTGGGTGAATTTGGACGATCTTTAGACTTAATTAGCTTAATTAATACTTATCCAATCCTAAATTTCAGGAGCTTATACGTGGATTACATTACATTCTTCAGCTATAATTACATTCTGTAGGAAATGTGTGGACGAGAAAAACCTTCAAATCCGTCCGAACACACCCCAGTTTACAGTACGTAAAAACAAGTAAAATGTTTGTTTACAGAACATAACTTACACTTTGAATGTGTTCTTTGGCCACTCCAAACAACATTCCCTGCTACAGGTTGTAATTTTCACGAAAGTATTTGTCCATGTTTTGTTTTAATCAGAACCGAATCAGTTGTCTACACTTGGATAGCACTAAACCGATCGCGAATTCTCCTTATGACAATTTAACGGCATCGCTTTATTTGAGCATTGATTCAATGTTCAAGGGAGACCAATCAGCATGCGTTCGATTTCACGAGGGATGAATAGTCTCCCTGGTCACGTCTGGGTGCTGACTTGAGACATTGATCCAGTTTGACGCAGATTGTTGGACTCATTTAGCTACTTGAGTATACTGCCAGGTCTGATTTACTGATTTTGACATTACATGTCTGGATTGTGGATGTACATGTATCACTCACTGCCTTTTGATGGGGCATTTTCCCCTGAAATAGCTTTGTTACCCTTGGAGTTCGAAAGTTCAAGCTATCCACACGATAATTCGGTGAAGCTCTCCCAGATAATGTATGCACATTTGTTTTTGCTGTTCTGATGTCTTCATAGTGACGTAATATTTTGGAATGCATTTGGAACGATAATTTCTACTGAAAAACTGGAGGTAGAAGCTGGCACTTCCTTTAATTAACACGGAGATACAATATATGCACACTTTTATCAAAATATAATAGAACTTGCTATGGCGACAATCTCAATTCAAAGAAATAAGACAGAAATTAATAGGAAAATGCCAAAAACTATGTTTATGTGCATAATAATATAAGGTCACCCCCATTTAAAAAGATGAAACGGAGCGATTAACGCGTTATCTGAAAATTTGAGATAGATTCTATAGGCACAAGAGGATTTGTTAAAGACCTGAGTTGTGTTCCTTTTCAGAAATACAATATATTTTCGATGTTAATAATATATAAAACTGGACCCAAGACTTACCAGTCGGGGTGTAATAAATAAGCATATTCCCGTCAAATACAGAACACCTCGTAAAAACTTCATGTGTCCTTTATGAGTGGCTCTCTAAGGAAATCCATTAACAACGAAAATACTTTACTTAGAGATTACAATCGCTGTCTCTCGAAACAAACATGAGGACAATACAGGAAACAAAAAAAATCTAGTCAATAACTAAACAGGGAGTCTGTTAGAAATTACTTCAGTGAAAGATGTTCGGGCGGTACAAACTCCCGCGATTTCTTCTCCACCATTCGGCAAGGGCAACTCTCAAGTTAACCATAATCTATTCTATGACCACTTTGTTGACATCGCCAAGGATAATGATAGAAATGTGCGCTAAAAAAAATGGCACGCATCCGAGTGTTGAAGCAATCAAAAGAAACATATACCATTGTTAGATTAAAATACTATATATCATAAAAACCCATGTAGATGTAAACCAGGCTTCTGGGTATCTACCACATTTTCACTTGGGATATTACACACGTATGTTTAAATAGGTGAATATGTGAAGTGTCCTGATGAGTGTTAAAACATGGACTTTATATGGCACAGAAACTGGTAGTGAGAAACCAAGGATATATGTATAGAGTTTTGTTAACTTGGATTATAGCCCTGTATCTACAGCTTCTGCTCGTTTAAGACAGTACATAGTCTCTTATCACACACTACATATTCGTAGTTAACCATGTTATCAAGCTTATTAGTAAAGGTCACAAATCACTAAAAAACAGTCTTACTTATTTGTAGTAAATCGGCTGCGCACATCTTGACAAAACTATATTCCCTAATATTCGCCGCCACAAATCATCCACCACGTCACGTAGCCTGACTTTTCCGCCCAAACATATAAAAAAAATGCAGCAAATACAGTCGCCATCATGTTTTCGAGCTACGGTTGCCAGACACAATCACAGCGAATATGTGAGGTGGGCAATCAATCTGACCCCGAGTTCTTTTCCTACATGTAATAAAAAGTTTAAGTCAAGTCCTGATTATAGTGTTAGGTCCAAAAACAAATAAGTGGTGACCTATAGGGGAGAGTCATCATAACGCTATTTTTTTTCAACAGATTAATGTATTATGTAGGTCAATGTGATGTCAAACTGCTTAACACTACATCCACTAAATGCAAGTACCATGTTTATAATCCTTCTGGCAATACTGGATAGATCATTGAACAAATATTGGATGTCTAGAAATCTGGTATTTAAACTTAAGGGTTGTATGTACATCTATAGCCAATTACATTTGATTGTGTCTCTGAAACTGAACTGAATAAGGAATATCCATATCACGTCTCAACAAAAGATTTCGCAGTACAGTTTATAGATAAATTGTCTTGAATTGAACACAATTTTCTCGAACTGAATTCATTGCAGCACTGCTCTCTCAGTAGTTTACAGGTTGTTTTGTCCTTCTTAATGGGTACTGTTCATTTAGTTCACAAAAACTCAGCAAATACAGTACACTGTTGAAAATAAAATAAAAGTGAAATTGTTGCTGTTTAACGTCGAAAATAGGCCTCCATTGTACAGCGTCTAGGAAAGGTCACATATTGGCTGTTCAAATAACTACATGTATTACAGTTTCCACATCGAAAATCTACATGTTAAATGCAACATATAAAGGTGATGGGAGAATATGTCGGCGTACTGACAAGAAGTCATATGACCCCACAGGTCAATATTCTGACTGCATTATGACTACATGTAGCACCCCATAAATTGACAAAATTGAAGAAAATTTCAGTAATATATTTTAAAAATATCAAAATATGAAAAACAGCCGCGTAAACTTTGATGAACATGTATATGGAAATATAAACAACTATAATAATGCAAAACGAATGAGTCTTGCAATGCCTTTTTAGATCACTCCTCGGCCGGTCAGACTGAATTGTTTGTAGCATTTGTTTGTTTGATGTTGTTCGCAGTCACACATATTTTGATGACCGCCGGTTGTGATATGTAGATGCATTTATCGTACACCGTTTGTAACTACCAGCTGATTGACTGACTATTCCTTTGAAATTCTTGCCAAGAACACTTAAATTTTATATATCACCAAATTGAGATGGTATCTTCATCAACGCTCATCTGCCACTGCAATATACTGAGATTGCCTGATCTACCTTTTGTCAGATCTCTGTTGAGGTTAATTTTAAGATATTGCCATCGTTATATGACTGATACTATACAGTTACAATAATAACATCCCAACATGGCCAATGATGTTGGCCGTTAACCTCTAAGTGAGACTTCAAATCTGACTTAACATGTAACTACATGTATTTGTCAACAGTATACACTAAAGATGATATTTTTTTCTCCCATATCAATTTATGCACTACACATGTATTAGGGGAAATGCTCTCCGAGTTTCACACGACCTTTCATTCTGAAGTTAAATTTATGCTGCGACGAAGTTAACTCTATGCCACCTATGGGCATGCTAGAGATAACTTAATGCTACCATGACATTAAATTGAGAAAGCTACACATTTACCCAAATCGAAACACCAGTGGAATCGAAAATATACGAAACCTTGCTTGATATCTGGACAAATCTTGTAAAAGCGAAGATCGCCTACGCCATGCCATGTCATTGTTCTGACGTCTTGTCTGGTTTCCGACAGAGATAATCCTCCCTCCAGCAGATGACCCTAACTAACATCCATTATGACAGAAGACTAATTACATCCGATACAATTGGGCATTTGACAGCAATTTTCCTTGTATAGCATGTATAGCCGTCTGACTTATTTCCCGTACCGATATCTAAGACACATCTGGAACGTATATACCCAGAGGGGTAACGCAGTATAGCTAAATATAAACGGGACCTTCGACGGAGAAGATATTTTGATGAAAGTGAAAACTCTTGACTGGAAAGCGACTGATATCATTTGTTGAATTTGTCTAAAATATAAGAAAATATATCAAAAATTAAAGACGCTGAATTTGGCTCATTCATGGACAGTGTAGCGAAAAAAATCGGATAAGCCAATGTTGAATTGTGGCGGTGATTCGGCATGGAATACATTCGCCAAACGAATGGGTTGGGACAACCTTTTTTTGGAGGGTGGGTTTTGAGGTTATTGAATCATCATTTTGCTGTTGAATTTATCCTTCCTCATAGACAGGAGCTAATTTCGAAAAGCCACTTTTGATAACCCAGAGAGCAGAAACTGGCAACTGGGTTTGACACTGGTTGACAATGAAAAGCCTGGCTGCCATTTGGCAAATCGATTTTGTGAAAAGCCTATATAAACCATATCTTTCCAATCATTGAAACCTCTCTCATTCAACTATTCGGTATAACTTCAAAACGAACACGTGCTAGGATGTCGAACTTCCCAGTCTCATAGCTGATCATTTTGGGCTCATTTTAAAACTCCTTACATAACCATGCGTCAGTTAAATACGACGACACACTGGGGTCAAGTAAACTGCTAATTTGCAGCATTTGTTGTACCAAAGTTTATATTTGTCAGAATGTAACTGTTCCACATCTTAGTGAATCATTTGGAGTTAATTTTGACCCTAATTATATATTCCTGCGCAGGAAGCACCATGAATAAATGAGTAATTACTCACCACTAAGAATAACACTAATCTTTTTAGCTTGGGGACAGTTTCCACCTGATATATACCAATATATTCATTTTTAGCCGTCGATTAACGACGTGCTGTTGTAATATTGTGAGCGTTTTCAGAAAACCGTTCACCGGCCAATGAGGACAGTCGCTAGATATGCTGGCGCTTCACTACCGACAAAAATATGTTGTTCCATGTTGTTTTGGATAAAAACTAGTGAAGGCTTTCATTCTATCCTCTTCTGGTAAACAGGAAGTACGGCCATAGAATATCGCTTGTATCCTTCAAATGTGTTATTTTAGATCGGAAGAATATTTTGCAACCGTTGCTATGAGTCAGAAAAAAGATAAAAGTCAGGAAAATAGTATCTTAAAGTCAAACTACACAACACTTCCAATAGTGCATATAGTACAGTCGCCTTGCTACCATGCAGAGCTGAGACTCGAACTCCTCTACATTAAATAACATCAAGTTCCAGTGGCGTCGGAAGATAGTTCTGACTGGGGGGGCACTATCCTAGCACTTTATGCGAGGGTCCAGCTCCGGGGTTCTAGACGGCCGTAGGAGCGTTTTGAGCGATTTCCGACGAATAAAACGCTTATTTTTTCTCAGATATTTCAACTGTTTTAATACTAGTTTGGTAAAAAAAAATAATAAAAAATTGCTAACACACACACAGAAAACTTCCGCACGTAATCCGGGTATTAATATAACTCCGTCTTCATTTCCGTCAAATAAACCACTATCCTACTTACATTTTGCTTCGGAGGAAATCAAGGATATCACGCTGGGGTCTCCTCGACATGATGTTAATTTTGGGAATGTATAAAGATGGGTTTGAAAACGATGCGTAGAACCGAAGTGCTGACCTTACATTTTAGATCATTTGATGCATTGGTACACACAATTTTGCAAACTAAATCTTCAAGTTGGAAAAAATACTGTGAATATTGCCTGCAAACGGGAACTTGGACGATTCCCACTTATAATTAGATATCCATGCAAGCATATTGAACTACATGCTGCATCTTGAAAACAATACCGACCGGTTCATGTTTTGATATCTCAATTCTTTATTATAGTACTCGTTATGTCAGTAATTTACACAAGAAGCACCATTTCACAAAATGCAAAAGTCTATATTTTCGACTCTCTGAATCACGGTGTCTCAGTCTTGCAAAGCTACCCAATCAGTGCCATTGATCCTCTCGTTTAGGAACTTTACCACATCGTAGTTTAGGATTCTGTGGCTATTGTGTGTGTATTACAAACTCCTTCACATTAAGCGTCATTATAAATTCAAGGGGACTGCCATGAAAGACAATTTGCAATTTGCGATTATGAACATTCTTATCTAATTTGGGAAATTGTCTTCACTCCAGGATTCCAAATAAGTCAAAGTCAAGCGATTTCAGAAAATAATTATTCCTGTCAGGATAGTTCGAGCCGACTATTACAATCATATGCGCGCATCTTTGGGAAAAGAGGAACATGGCAGACACAATGTTTCTTCAGTGACAGCAATTTAACCTTTATAACCTCGAATATTCTCACTTCACACTCCCTATTTGTCCGAATTAAACTTTTCTACTTCATTACATATCACCAGGCCCGTTCTCAATGCACTAATACGATCCTTCTCGCAAACCATTTCTGTAGAGACAGAACAATCTCTGAAATTCAGCTTGAATTTAGCAACACACAAGATCTGTCATGGCCGCCATTCTAGATGTAGCCATGGCGCTTTGCGCAGAGAATTATGTAAATAGACTCAAACTGCATTAAATGGCCAAAATCTCAGTAAACTCAGATATAATATCACGGAATATTTTCAAACTATTTTTCCGAACTATTTCATTAACTCACTATATGGCTATAATTTTATTTATCAGATTCATGAATTAGGTTTCCAATTTTTTAATTTTTAATTAGAGTTTCACCAATTCAGTGACAAGACATTACATTCGTGTCCGGTAAAATTGACTTAAATATCACTAAAGATATGATCTGTCGAGATGTGATACGACTGAGCTGCACGCAGCTGCCTTTGGGAAGAAATCGTTCTTTTTTACACAACATCTTTTGTATGAATTTTCTTGTTACTTGTATTCACGTACATTGATGTGATCATGGGAGCATTTCAGACAAAAAGCCATTCCAACATTTGACCTCAAGTAACCGTTTGATATTTTAATCTCAAACTAACATTTTATAGCTATAACATTGTCAAAGCACCTGACTTTGGAATCGAATTGGAGGATCTATGATGAGAAACGTCGATATCTATCAATTATTACCTCATTTGATAGTTCGAACTCAAACAATTTTTTTTATCTAGGTTATATCAGTGTAGGGCTTGTCCCCGTAGGGATATGTTTTTTTAAAAATTATTTTCGAGTGCTGCCTCAACGACTATTCAAGACTTTGCTTGAGGTGTAATGTTGTGTAATAATCTCCGGACTATATTTCTTTAGACGTTACACACAGCTAGATCTTGTTTTCTGTGATAACCGAACATTAATAGTTTATGTTTATCTTATTATCCTGAATTTAAGTGTATGTGACAATAAAACGTTTCTGACCCGCATCCATATACATTACTATCATATCATATATAGCAGAATTTCCGAGAAAACAGTTTTGACCCATTTCCCCAAAGCGTGATATCTCGGGACATGTATTGTGTATAGATGGGTTGTCTTGGTTCATTTAGTCCATCAACATGCATTGAGATACTGGTCAGATTGAAATCACTGGGGTTGAAGGGGTTGGTTTTATAGTCGTTTGCTGCTTTCAATGTGATAAATCCAAATGATCAATATGGAAGGAGTTATTGACCGAAGCCTATTATAACAACCCTACACAATCTGTTCAACAGGTACGGTAGACATCCGCACTTGAATTCCCTTTGAGGGAAAAGATATTTCGTTGTGGTTCGTCCTAGCGCTTGAGTATTACCCAATATAATACCATGATCCACTCCAACTTGGAACACGTTGAAAATATTCTCTACAACGAGTTGATCAGCTGGGTTTCCACGATAGACATGGTGGTAGGCTTCGACATAATTGCACACTGCCCTCGATTCCGTTGAGTAGAAAACGAACTTAGTCAAGAACATATGACCTTCCCATTCGGAACTCCCGAGCGGAAATCTACGAAGGGGACTGATTCTACGCTCGGGGGACGACAACATGAATTTCCTATGAATCTCCAGATGTGACGCGGCTCCGAAGCCCAATCACTCTCGCGGAAGCCTTAATCCCCGACCAGCAAATATTTCCCTGCGAGTCTCTGATTTACGTCAGATATTTTAAAAACTGTTTATTCTTTTCATTCGAAGCACGTTTCAATAGAAAACCATCAGTTTAAATGGTACACACGCCACGTATTGGCAAGATATAATTCCCGTCACGTCACTGACAGTTCCCTGACAGACCGAAACACACGTGACCACGCTCTAGTCCAATATGGCGTCAATGGCCTTCGAGGGACATCTCAAACCGGAGATCCCCGAGAAGTTGCGAATGATGACCTTCCATTTCAAATGTTCTGCTCTTATCGAATGGCGATGTCTAAAGAATAAACTCGCCCATAAGCCCAAATATGGATCACCACTATCTATATAATCACCAGTATCCTTAACCCTACCTGGCCTGGCCTCTTTGAGACCTGTCCAGGCCTCGGCATTTCGCCCCGCTCCCCTAAATATTTTTCTTGAGGAGAGTTCCATCCCTTCGCATAACTTAGCCTTAACGTATTGTCAACTACTATAATCCATACACCCCCTCCCACCGGCCACCGATTTGTTAATATAAGAAGCTATAAGTCTTTCTCGGGGCGGATAGAGGTATATCATTCTCGGTGCGTTTCTTTGTTTATGAAATTGCTTGAATTTGTCATTAACAATATCTATGTGAAATTCAGCAATACCATATACCAACAGCGTAATGGTAACCCATTGGGTACAAATTGTGCATCACTTTTCGCGGACTTATGCCTGTTCTCGTATGAATACGCCTTCATCCAGGAATTATCAAAATATAAACATTTCAAAGCCCGTTCCTTCTCATTCACCAAACGCTATATAGACGATCTCCTAGCTCTGGATAAACCCTATATTAGCGACGCTTTGACAGATATTGACCCCCTCCACTGGATTTGAGGAGACCACTGATAGCACAGATGGAACATTTGGACATATAATACTGCAAGAAGGATCAGGGATTCTCTCGCGTTGACTCAACGACAAGACGATTACAATTTTGACATAGTTAATATACTCATTTCTGGATAGCAATATTCCAGAATTACAAGCGTCTAGTCCGTCATTCATAATTCAGCCATCGTCCATTAGAGAATATCCTCGTCCATAATCCAAAGACCTATTCCATATTCCATATAACAGTATTAGGACCAAATTCAAAAGGACAATCATAGTATACATAAACATATGCTTGTTTCCGGCAAGAGAGAAGCGGTCAACAGTTTTCAATGATACCGGCAAGACATCATGATGTTCCAAAAATATCAAATCCGTATCGCTGATCAGTCATCATCTAAAGAATGCTGTATCTCAGTCACGCTTCGATTGTGCCTGTTCATATGAGTACCATGAGGATCAAGAAGTACATGGGTTCATACGGCCCCTAGCCCCGGGTTAAGCGGAATTAGACACAAGTTACGAAACGTAGCGCTATAGATCTTGCACGCTACGTTCGTATTTTGCTATCAGCATGTATCGCCAAATTTGAGAAACTTTGAGTGGAGGCGCTTGGTGGAATAGCCCTGTTTTATAAGTTTCTGCAACAATGTTTTGTGACGTTGATTAAAATCGTCACATTTAACACAGGATCTAGCAAATGCTACTAAGCGAGATATGTATACGCTATATGCAGATCCCATTAGAATATTACTGTCCAGAAAGGGATAGTTTACGATGTCGAAATTGTAATCATCTCTTTTGTCCTAAAGTCAACGAGAGAGAATGCCCGCTTCATTTTTATAGAGATAGAGATCTAAATATGATGTGCCTGTAGGGCTATCTGTAGTTTCCTTCAAATCCAGTGAAGGTGGATATATATCCTTCACTACGTCATTTATATAGCGATTATCCACAGCGAGAAGATCGTCTATATAGCGTTTGGTGAATAAGAAGGACCCGCATACAGCGTATAAATAGCTCGCCTGGTAGTAACTGCTATATGTGCAGACTGACGATTTTAATCAACGTCAGAGAATATTATTGCAGAAACTTTTCAAACAAGGCTATACCACCAAAATTCTTCATTCAAAGTTTCTCAAATTGTGCGATAAATATCATACATTGACGGCAAAATACGACCGTAGCGTGCAAGACCTCAGGTGCTACGTTTCGTAACCTGTGTCTAATTCCGCTTAACCCGAGGCTAGGGGTCGTTTGAATATCATATGTTTTACATCTCCATGTACAACTCGGCCAACTGCTGTGAAGTAGAGATCCATTCAGAAAGACTTATCGGGGAAGATATGAAGGGCTCAATTTACTTGATTCTATCCTTCACAGAAGTATGGAATTTTCACTAGTTTCAACCAGATCAGTGTTTTGTTGGTTTGTGTTGTCGAGTTATTTGCCCGGAGTCCGCGCAAGTTACGGCAGATATATACCTCGGCCATGGGGCTCTGTTAGGGGCTGTTAATATTGGAATTTCATGTAGGCCCGCCCGGTCATTTAATAGTATTTTCCCGTTGGTGGTGATAGAACTTTCTCCACCAACTCTATATTGGCAATACAATATATTCTATTTGCGAGACTGCTGAAGGACATGGGAATCAACAAATGATTTCATTTCCCGCAAAGCATTCCGAAACTGATATATTTTAAAATCTGGTTTTCTCCACTTCCCAATACCAGAAACTCACCCACGATATGACCATGTTTTGTCGATATTACCTTGTTGTGCATTTTGCAACAAATTAATTACCTGAGTGATTCACGCCAAATGGCCAACGGATATGCATAGCTATCAGTATTTTTTCTCTTACCCTGAGATCGAGCGATTTGGTTGCCTCCCCTTGTCCAGTACCCAGTCTTGTAAGTATGCAAATCATATTACAAGACATCGGTCATACATAACAGTCAAGTTAGGTGAATTTCATTCGTATACTATTATTTTGATAGAATAATATTATTTTGTCTTATGATAAAAAATCATCCATTTGTAATACGAGACGGCAGTGGGAATGCTCATATTAACGGCATTCAAATAAGATACGTTATTCTGTAGTTATATGTCAACTACCAGATGCAACACTACTTAGAAATGTAAACGTCTGAAATTTCTCTTTATTGGAGGTCAGCATAAACGAATGAGGTCATCACAAACTGAATGAGGTCATCAGAAACCTCACATTTGTGTTTGCATGCTCAGTTACGAAGGAAGAGTGAGTGGGGCTCCATGATTGCATGAAAATGAAAATGGTTGTCGGTGCGTATACATCTAGGGAGTTACTGATTTGTGCTCCGTGCAGGAAATTATCTCGTACAATGGTAAATCAATGAACTAAATGACCGCGTCCTGCAAAATCGAATTGGACAGTAGAGGTTGAAAATATAAAAATTGTAATATCCTGTTCTTTGTGTCGGTCAACTACGTATACAGCACTGTAAAGTAGAGATCCGCACAGAAAGCTAGGATGTATATCGTGGGAAAACATACTTTTTTCATTATAATCTTCATTGAGGTTTCGTGTAGATAGTGAACACTCGAACGTCATGATTGGACTGAAGTTGATCTTGTACCCCCTCAGCATGTGTAATTGTCTGACGTAAGCATGGTTTATGAATAGCGTGTTAAATGGGTTTGATAATTTACATTTTTATCATATTTCTCTACTGCATGCAATCATTGGTGCCATATGAATGGACTTGACGTGAAATATGATAAGATAGGAGTAACTCGAGAGCAAAATGTACCGGGCATCAGTGTTTTATTTCATCCCGAAAGAAACCCCGGGGTAAATGATAAATCGGTGTCTAGGATAATTGGATTCTGGCATTCATCTTAGTATTCGCGGATTGTTCGACATTTTCATGAATGGCTGTAGGATATCACGTGATTGAACGTAGGAGAAAACAGGACCAGGTAATTTGTTGAAAGCTTGCGTGGCCCTCCGGGCTATAAATATGTTATGTTACAGATAGAATGTCCTATTATATTGAAGAAAATAACCTATACTGTTTCTTTCTTTTGTTATACGCTGACAGTTTTTCGATATATTCCACCACAGTTCAGTGCTTGGCCCGGTATCATCGTTATTGAATAAAATATTAACCGCTGCTCTACTATATTGTTTTGTTGATCATTCTATAACATGGACATTGCACAGACATACGTGTGGGTGACAGATTTATCCTTCGGAACGCATCTCCTGTCTGATTATTTGTTTCGAATGAACAAACGGAACAGAATATCGAGCGCCAATGTTTCAAACTGACTTGATTTCACAAGCGATGCTGGACTAGATTCAGAGTACTTTCCTCAAAACAAGGTTTTGGGGAGAATTAGGAGAGGTATATAACCTGCTGGAAACATTATGTATCATCACTTTTTATTATTAATATAACAAAAATTGTGTTGAAGCCATTTTAGCATCAGAATTGTGTTGAAAATAACACAAATTGTGTTAGAATCAGCACTAATTTGTGTTGAACTCAACACAATTTTGTGTTGATAAATGAAGTTTAACACAAAACCATGTTGATTTCTACACAAAACATTTTGTGTTGAAGCCATTTTAGCACAAAATTGTGTTAAAACAAGATTGTGTTAAAACAAGACAATATTTTTTGCAGTGTAGAAATCGATCCAATCTAAGGCGATGCTCGGTCTACCTCTTGGACGTCTCTAGAAGGCTGTGGCGCTGAACACCCACCATTCCGCACTCGACAACAGATTATATTTACAAAAATTTGTATGTTTCAATATTTCATAGGAATACAAGTATTACGTAAATATTAATTTACTAGTTATTATCACAGTTAATTTCTAATTTCTTCACGTTCACTTGATACTTATTTCAAATATTAAACTGCCACGTTACGGCCTCGATCAACTCGATGTTTGTTTCGAGTGTTAAACTGCCGCTGTGGCCTAGATCATCTTTGAAGGCAACTTATCTTATACATGATATACAATTTCGCTTTACTGCAACTGGAATTTCTGAGAGCTGGTTTGATCCAGTCACGGAAGAACCATACACGATTTCTGGATATAAACCATTCTCGTTACCAAGACAATACCGAACAGAGGACCGGATTATATAATGGGCGACATTATCAAATACCCTATTATGGACGATCTTCCACATATTGATAACAATGGAGAGTTTAAACCATTATATGTTGAACTATGGACATTATAAAGTGAAAAGCATTGATTATGTTAATACTAGTCTTCTGTACACACTGAATATCCTAAAACCTGGAGAGAGGTAATGTATCTTAATGGGTGACATTAATATTGATCTTTTCTATCCTCAAACTCATGGTCCATCCTATAACATTACCGTGGATATCTCGTTAGCTACAAAGCTAGTCCCCCACAATGCCCTTGCAGACATCGGATTTAATGCCGTACGGAGACTGTTAAAACAGATATATACAAAATTAATCATACAAACCATCAAGTCGCAAGTAGTATCGTCAGGAAAAAAGTTACGTGACAAGTGTTCGACCACGCAGTTCATTTTATTGATAAATATGTGAAATAAGGAGTCCCTTATATGGAAACGATCTGGCATTGCACAATTCATAAGAACACACTCACCCTACTGAATCAACAAGTATGATTATAGGTGAATGCACCAGTCCATTTGTCATGCGACCATGAACTGTAGGTTGGATCACTTCACATCGAAGCCTCATAGCAGCTGCAATGTTATAATGAGGCAACATATGATTATATATCACGTATATGTCGACAGTCCATTGTAGCTACCATTTGTCTTGGCAACAGTCCATTTGGCGAATCATTGGATCAGACGATGTGCTCTCTGTGCATCATTCACAAGTGCATGTTGACCTACCATGGACTGTCAATCGGTCCGATGATGATACAATGGACTGTCGTAATATCAGACAGACAGAGAATAAACTATTAATGGTTCATATTCCTATTAAACACACACAAGTGGAAGGAATCGAGAGATGAATGAGTCAGTGATACATGAGGCAGGTAGTAAGTTCCCACGTGTTCATTTTGTGCTCATTTCCTCACAATATAATTCGATGCTAATACCTACAATGGACTGTCTACCAACACCTAAAAACACCTCTCGCCGCAAAAATGTTTAAATTTTTTGTTAACTTGAAATAGTAATAACCCTACATTTGGTGAAAATATAGTACGATATCTCACCTTCAAAAAATGACTGGACACCAGTAACCATAACTGTCATCGATATGCTGAAAATCGTTCATTTTCGGCTATGGTCACTGTCGTCTGGTCAGACACACGCCCACGCTTGATAACGAAAGCACCGAAAAACTTACCATTGACTGTGATTTGACACGTGATCGGCGGTTTTCACCTATAATCATACTTGTTGATTCAGTAGGGTGACACTGATGTTAGTGAGTATTTAGCACTTAAACCGATCAAATATACTCACGGTAATTCAATAGCCTTTGAGTGAAAGGCTATCAAAATACATGCAACATCAAATGCATAAAAATGCATGATTCCTAGCTAGTTCTAGAAGCCGCGCCCCAAGCCTCTTTCAACCCTGTTGACGAATGCCTTTCAAGAGGTAAAAGCATTTTGAGAAATGTATCGCACCAATATTTCTTAAAGCATATCGTTCAGACTTGTATCCATACAGGATTTCGCGTCTCTTTATGCTACAATCCCTCATCAGGACATTATTGGCCGTCTTAGTTTATTAACAGTATCGGTGTTCAATCAAACTGATCACCGATATATCAATGTCAAAAGCCATAATGCATTCTTTAGCTCTACAATATATAGGGGATATCATTCATGGGATGTTTCTTTGTTTATAAATTTTTTGGAATTTCTCGATAATAATATCAAGTGAAATTTGGCAACACAATATATCAAGAGCATTTAGGTATTCCAATGGTTACTACTTCGGCATCCTTTTGACTGACCTATATATATTCTCTTGTGAATACGACTATATGCAGGCTCTTTAAAAACTGATCATTTCAAAGCCTGCTCATTCAAATTCACCAAACGCTATATAGACGATCTTCTCGCTGTGGATAATCGCTACATAAACGAGGCAGTGAAGGATATATATATCCATCTTTACTGAATTTGAAGGAAAATACATATAGCCCTTACGGCACATATTTAGACCTGTATATCTATAAAAATGAAGCGGGCCTTCTCTCTCGTCGAAATGACGACAAGAAAGATGATTACAATTTGCCTTTGTCAATGTAACCAAGAAACTCGTCATATAATTTTGTTAAGGCAGTTGAAGTAGACTGTGATTTGCGAAACCCCGATTAAGAAAGTGTTTGTCTCAAGATAAGTGCATAACCCATTCAACAATGTTACGGAAGAGAGGTAGGACTGAAATAGGTTTGCAATTATTCACATCTGCTTTATCGTAAGATTTTAAGGTACCACTTTTGTGGTAAATGATGATGAGTTTCCAGTCATCAGGAATAATATCCTGCTTCTAAAGACAAGTTAACCAACCACGTAAGTGATCAGCAAATCGCTGGAGCAGCTAATTTCAGCATCTTAATACCGATACCATCAATTCCATAGCTGTATTATTGAGCATGCTATCAAGTTCATTCAGCACAAAATTTTCAGTTACTTCTGGTATTTCAAACCGGACAATGTCAGGGACCCAATTGTCGAAAGTTCTTGGGTCAGTATATTTTGTGTTGTCTATTGGATATCTAAGTACCTATACCCAGCAAAAACTCAATGACGGCATTCGATAACTTGAATGGGTGACATAAATTCTCGTTGTTGATTTTCAGTTTCTTCAGATGTGAAGTTTTGGGAGATGGGAACATTGTTTTATTTATTTATTTATTTATTTATTTATTTATTTATTTGTTTTATTACTTTATATTATTTCTTTGATTAAAGGTCCGAAAACAATCGGATTTAACCAAAAATGAAGTTTTGTTAACGTTTGACGATCTTTAATTTTCGTCGAATGATGATTCGAAATTTGTCAAAAAATAATCCCTCTTCCTTATTTCTTTAATCGCATTGACATTTATCAATGGAGTTGACTCTTCATTAACACCATTCTTCAAATTCACAAACTTGCACTCTCGGCGTTAAATTGTCAAACATTTCACTGCCGTCACGGGATAGAACCGGCCTGTCACTGCACATACTCCCTGTGATTGCTTGCTGTATTTTGTTTCAATTAAATTCATTATGATATAATTACAAGCGTCTGGTCCATCATTCATAATTCGGCCGTCATTCATTAAAGAATATCCGCGTCCATAATCCAAAGACCCATTCCATATTCCATATAACAGTATTAGCACCAAATTTAAAAGACAATCACAGTATACATAAACATAGGCTAGTTTCTTGCCAGAGAGAAGCGGTCAACAGTTTTCAATGATGCCAGCAAGACACCATGATGTTTCAAAAATATCAAATCCGTATCGCTGATCAGTATTCCTAATCCATAATATTAAGACCGATCGATGCACCAGTAAGGACGATGACTTCTCAGTCATCTCTTAATAGTTTTCAAGATGTTCTTGTATTGTTGAAGATATTGAAGAATATTTCCTCACAGAAATATCCTGATAAACATCTGAAATTGATACATTTCCAACGTATGTTCATGTTTTGCAGAATTCAATTTTGGGTTGGCCGTTCCTAATATCCTGTTATAGATCGAACGGAGTGAGGAAACGTCAAATACACGTGGCTGTTGCACGAGCTTACTATTTGGCATTCGTCTATATTTGGCCTCGTTATATGCTACTTTGTGGGGTACATTTGGAAGTAAAAGTTACAATTGGCAAATGGAGTGGACCATTTATTCTCCGACAAAATCCATTTATCAATTACACTTAAATCATCCTCACCAAATTACAAGCGTCTAGTCCGTCATTCATAATCCAGCCGTCGTCCATTAGAGAATATCCGCGTCCATAATCCAAAGACCTATTCCATTTCCATATAACAGTATTAGCACCAAATTCAAAAGACAAAAGTATACATAAACATAGGCTTGTTTCCTGCAAGAGAGAAGCGGTCAACAGTTTTCAATGATGCCGGCAAGACATCATGATGTTCCAAAATATCAAATCCGTATCGCTGATCAGTATTCTTAATCCATAATATTCGTTATAGAGTCGTCATCTAAAAATGATGTACCTCAGCCACGCTTTGATTGTGACTGTTTATATGAGTACCATGAGGATCTTGAAGTACATGGGCTCATACGGCCCCTAGCCCCGGGTTAAGCGGAATTAGACACATGTTACGAAACGTGGCGCCATAGATCTTGCACGCTACGTTCGTATTTTGCTATCAGCATGCGATATGTATCGCCAAATTTGAGAAACTTTGAGTGGAGGCGCTTGGTGGAATAGCCCTGTTTTATAAGTTTCTGCTACAATGTTTTGTGACGTTGATTAAAATCATCACATTTAACACAGGATCTAGCAAATGCTACTAAGCGAGATATGTATACGCCATATGCAGGTCCAACTGGAATATTACTATCCAGAAAGGGATAGTTTACGATGTCGAAATGTTTACGATTACGATGCCCCATTTCTTAGAATTGCTTCAATTAACACAGTCATATACCGGCGTGCATCAGTCACAAAATTACCGTGTATGATATTTCAATGTGAACTGAACATCTTGCTCTCAGTCAAGATTAATAAATCTGCCAAAGAACGTTGGTCAGAAGCCTTCAATCTGAGTGCCCGGGTTTGTCAGTATTCCACCGCCTGATCACTTCACTAATAGTACAAAGTCACATATGACGTGGACCTGTTCCGATGCTGAATCATCGCTAAAGCGCCACGTTATTTGATGAATATCACATACTGGTGACGATATTGTTACATCAACAAAGCGTAACGGAAAGATTTGTGAAGTCAAGGATTAACAATCAAATATTTATTTACAATACTAAAATCATATACAATTTAAGTGAGGTTAATACAACAAATAAATGTGTGAAATATAGTCCTTCTGTTCAATGCTATACCGATGTGCACTTTACAGTCCTTGTTGACGCGCGCAAATTACTCTTCTGTATAATGGTAATCCAACACTGCTCAGTTATACACAGTCCCGGTAAATGTCCAATATCCGATGGTGTCAACAAATAGCGTAGACCATGCAGCAGCCAACAGTCAAACTCAGGAGTAAGTAATCCAGCAGTCCGTATTTACAGGCAAAGGTAACACAGCATAACAGACCCACATAAAAGCCAGTTTGAATTCCCCGCCGAATGACTGACTGAGCGCTGTTTATACTCTACGAGGCATTCCAGATCATTCTACCGATTCAAGGAGCTTCTAGAATACACATTATTACTGTATCATCTGACCTAGATACAATTTACAGTAGCCTTCCAGAAAGCTCCAAGTGTCTGACCCACATAATACAAGCTTGCGTCAGCTTCCAGAAACATCCACAATGTCTAATAATAGACTACAATATTATGACACTCCCCCTCTTAAAAAAAAGAAGGTTTTAAACATGGAACTTTCTTGACAATTCAAAACATTATTGCAAAAAACTATATTACAACAGCAAAAATGTTGACAAACATATGTACATTATATGCGAGACAAACAACCAGCAATCAATTGTCCTTGCCCTTAATATGTCTCATTTCAATATTGTATTCTTGTAACATCAAACTCCATCTCAACAATCTTTGATTTTTGTTTATCTTACTTATGAAAACAAGACAACTGACCCATTATCACAGCCAGTGCAATTTCAATATAAAAGCTACACTACAGATAAAAGTATTTATTGTTTCACCATCTGAAACAGTTTAACATTATATATATATTTATTTTGGGATAGATCAAGCCCCTTGGGGTTTTATTCCCGCCAAGAGTTGTATTTAGGCGTGAAAGTCCGCTTTTCTTTGTATGACTTATGCTTGACCGCCATTGATGTATTAATACTAGAATGTATATTGGTGGATAAATTATTATTATTATTATAAGTGGATTGTGTTCACTGAATACAGTAATTGGCAATGATGAGGAAGTAACATAAACATCAAAATGTTGTAAAGCCAATATCATTGCCAAACTTTCTTTCTCAATTGTAGAATAATTTCTCTGATGTTTGTCAAATTTACGTGAAAAATAACATATTGGGTGATCTACACCATCTAAACCTTCTTGTAACAAAACGGCACCAGCAGCAACATCACTAGCATCTACAGCCAGTTTAAAAGGTGAATCAAAATCTGGTGCTGAAAGAACTGGCGCACTCTTGAGTATAGCTTTCAGGTTTCAAATGCTGATTTACATTCATCGGTCCAAACAAAACTTGCCCTTTTCTTAAGAGTTGAGCTAAAAGCAGTAATATCTGAAAAAATTTTGGACAAAATTGTCTGTAGTAACCAGCCATACCCAAGAAACGCATCAGTGGTCTCTTACATGTTGGTCTTGGAAATAGTGAGATAGCACTAACCTTAGGATCTACAGGATGTACCTGACCCTGACCTACATCATGACCCAAGAATATCACACGTGCATGCCCAAATTCACTTTTTCCAAGGTTGACTGTCAGCTTGGCGTCACTTAGTCGATTGAACAGTGCACGAATTCTCTGTAGATGATCTTCCGATGTATCGCTGTAGACAATGACGTCATCAATGTAAGTCTCACATCCTTCCAAGTTGGAAGTCACACGGTTTATGAGACGCTGGAACGTGACCGGAGAATTTTTCATTCCAAATGGCATGGCTTTGTACTGGAACAGATCCTCCGAAGTGACGAATGCTGATATCTCCTTCGCACGATCTGTCAGTGGAACTTGCCAAAATTCTTTCAGAAGATCAAACTTTGACACAAACTTGGCACTTCCCACTTTATCAATGCAATCGTCAATGCGTGGAATAGGGAGTGTGTCTGTTTGGGTCAATGTGTTCATCTTTCTGTAGTCAGTACACATCCTTTAACTGCCATCTGGCTTAGGAACGAGAATACAAGGTGAACTCCAGTTACTATTAGTTGGTTCAATGAAGTCATTGTCCAAAAAATACTGAATCTCTTTCTTCAGATAGTTTTATTTAATGGGATTCAAACGATATGGGTGCTGCTTCACTGGATTAGAATCTCCGACATTGACGTCATGTGAAATTTATCAGTCCGAGTGGGGATATCGGGAAACAAATGTTCATATTGACTGAGCAGAGTTCGAAGTTCTTCCTGACGCGCTGGTTCGAAATGACACAACTTGGAATCCAAATTATGTAGAATGTCAGAGTTCTGTAATTTCGCCGCTGTCATGGAGTCTTCACACGTTTCATTATTATCAGGGTCAGAATTACAAGCGTCTAGTCCGTCATTCATAATTCAGCCGTCGTCCATTAAAGAATATCCGCGTCTATAATCCAAAGACCTATTCCATATTCCATATAACAGTATTAGAACCAAATTCAAAAGGACAATCATAGTATACAAAAACATAGGCTAGTTTCCTGCAAGAGAGAAGCGATCAACAGTTTTCAATGATGCCGACAAGACATCATAATGTTCCAAAAATATAATATCCGTATGGCTGATCAGAACTAACTACACTTACAGGGTGTACAGTACTGTTAGTGCTGTCTCTGTCTATGTATAACTTTAACATATTTTCATGACATAACTGTTTATGTTTACGCCTGTCATTGTGTAAAGACAATGGGTGATAGTAGATTAAATTTAAACTATTCGGCCATTTTGAATTTAATCTGCTATCACCCATTGTCTTTACCCGGCTCAGAGGATTAGTGGATTACAATAGTCAGACTCACTGATTGATTATTCTTTATATACCTGACATGACTAGCTCATGAAGCACCTATTGTGCTATGATTGTTTTGTGACCTGTTTGCCTGTTAATTATTTGTATAACTACCCTCAACTGTACTATGTAGTTCATTAGCTTTGAAAAAGTTGGAAGTATCTCCAACGAAACGTCAGCTCCACAGCAATAAAGAAGTTGTTATCCATAGAATAGCATTGTGTTATATAATACATTCAAAATATACAAAAGTATTTCTAATAAGTATGTTTAATTAAATAATAGTAGTTCGTACCGTGGGACCACATGGTCAACCTCACAGGGTGCAGCCATGTTGGAGAGAAGTTCCGCCGCAAATTATTTGTGTGCATGTGCGAACGCGATCCCGTTTCGGCTCCCAGAAATCTGCTAGTTCAGAGGTCACTTTTCTGTGGCCTACACAAGGACCAGAGCGAACAGGGCTGAGGATGATCTGATACACTTGCAATAGCATAGGCGAATTGTAAACGCATCCAACGCGGCTCCCACAGGTTGGTTGTAATGTGATGTAGGGGATGAATAAGATATGTAATACACAAAACGCTTGTTGTGTAATACGCAAAATATTTGTTGTTGTTGTTGTTGTTGTTGTTGCTGCTGTTCATCTGATTATGCCAAGGCGATAAGATATTAGGGGTTAGATATAGGTGGGTGTATGTGTGTAGGGATCTCGCTCTCCATCATTAGAGCTACTGCGTTAAGACGTGCGTTCGGTACGATTCACTCACTGATTCACTCATTTGTACCAAACCCGATCACTTAGCCACGTCTAACTCTCTAACTCCCATACCATACAAGAGGAGGTAACTTTGTCAGGTTAGACAAATTCATCATGCTCTGCTGATTACAACCTATCACCAGCGCTATCCCCCAACCCTTGTGAACAAATGGGTGTAATATGCGCTATTCCTGGCGACACGTCCTGTAACATCTTTTATTCGGAATTTTGTGTTTGTCCGAAATCCCATTTTGCATCCACCCGCCAGTAACTTGCCTCGAATTGCCCTCGACGAGAACCCTGCACAACCCATGTGGACCTAATATGGTTTCAACCCATTTTGTGGTTTTGGTTGGGTTTTTGTTGGGGATAGGGTTTTGTTAGGGTATGTTTGGGTCATCATCGCCGTGTGACCAATAAGGTTAGGTGCGACGTTAAACTTCAAACAACGTACCAACCAATCAATCCGTTTAGCTAGACGTAAATTCCGTTTCCCAGATATTCGACGAGATCTGTGGCCATTGCACAAGTTCTACCTTTCACACGACCAGAAGTGACCTCTTCAAGTTGCCATAGTAACCCAATGTCAAGGGTTAGAGGTCAGTTACGCCAAATTTCAGAACCACGAATGCTAAGAGATTTCACCTTTCTATACAACTGGTGGATAGGTTAAAATACTGGATGGGCTGACAATCGCAATAAGAGCTTTCAATTTGTAACCCCGTATTTAGGAATTTGCCCATTCCGGTTTGTACGAATCACCCTCTCTACGGCAACAGCAACTCCCGCATTTCCCCCTTGACGAAGTATACGGTCAACATGGGTGGGCCAGGAGCAGTATCGCCATATCGGAAATTTAAAATGAAATCGCATTTGCAGTGCATCGTATAGAGCCTCAAGAATGATCCAGTGGTACGAAGAATAGTCCTTTCGTGTGCCCTCTTTGCCGATTGCGGTAAATTGAAATACAATGCTGTAGAAACTAGTGACGAGATCAACAAGTTTCATTGTTTTGAGGAAGCACTGAACGGTATGTCTAAATTGTGTTTGAGTAGTCAGATCCTTCATTTTATTAACCAGTTTTTTGTTTTTCAGATATATTTATATTGTTTTCGAATGAATGTGTGATAGAATATGATGCTCACAGAGTTCGAATTTGGGCCAGTGACAACAACGACAGCATAAATATAATGTGCACAGTTCGAATGTCAGTTCAGATTGGCAAGGTTCTTGGTCGACTCCGGCTTTATATATGCGGTGGAGGCAATGTTACTCGGATGAGAAGTTGGCAGTATGGCGTTTGTATGGATTTGTTCCGGCGGGTATTATTCTGGATCTGTATAAATTTTTTTCCCGCTACTGTTCGTGCATTAAGTAAGGTCATGTCACAGCTTTAAATGGTTTACCAGGAATAGGCAGAAAAGCCAGTACCTTCTCAGCAGGGTTGAAACTTCGTTCAAGGGCATGTTTATCATAGATTATTTTCATACATTTTTGTGCTGACTTTAAATTTGACATGACCAAATTACGTGCTTTAGTTAACCTGGTGCGAAAGTCCGACACATATTGTAAGATCACTGTCTAGGAACTTTTACTTTAGCAGTTTAAGTGGTCTTTTAACTGTATGACCAAAGACTAATTCAAATGGACTGAAGCCTGAAGACACTTGAACAGACTCTCTAACGGCAAACAATAACAAATGTATGCCTTCATCCCCGTCTTTCTCGGTGTCAAAACAATAAGTCCTAATCATGTTCTTTAATGTCTGGTGAAATCTTTCTAATGCGCCGTGGCTTTCTGGGTGGTATGCAGATGATTTGTACTGCTTTATTCCCAATTCATGGATGACTTGTTGAAAAATTCCAGGCATGAAATTAGATCCCTGATCAGACTGAACGGACTGGGGTAGGCCGACAAGTGTGAAAAACTTAACTAAGGCCTTAACAATAGTTTTTGCCTTAATATTCCGTAAAGGAATGGCCTCAGTGAACCTGGTTGAGGCACACATGACTGTTAACATGTATTGATTGCCTGACTTTGTTTTTGGTTATGCACCAACACAATCTATAATCACCCTACTAAATGTTTCCTCAAATACAGGGATTGTTTTGTAGAGGGGCCTTTGGTATGATTTGATTTGGTTTTCCTACCATTTGACATGTGTGGCATGACCTACAAAATTCCGTAACATCTTTCTTTAAATTTGGCCAATAGAAATGATTTAGAATTTTGTAGTATGTTTTGTTAACACCTAAATGGCCTGAAAGAGGTGTTTCATGGGCTAGTGTGAGGATATCTGAACGATATGAATTTGGTACTACAATCTGGTACTTAACTGCCCACTCATCATCAGGGTTAGGGTTAGGGTTAGGGTAACCCTAACCCTAACCCTAACGCCATTTGCGCATAAGAACACCATTCTTACAAAAGTAACACACAGCCTCTTGAGTTACATCACGCTCATCTACTGCCCTGTCAAACAACTTGGAAATGTCCTTGTCACTATGCTGTTCATTAACCAGCCGTGATTTTGAAATTTTGTCATTAGAACATTCTAATTTGCTATCAAAATGTGGCTTATTAGCCTCGTCATTTAAACACACGAAAGTGTTGGCCAAACAAACGTCATCGATGACATCATCTTTAAGAGACTTTTCAGACTCCTCAGCCAATTTACTCATGGCCCTAGTAACTGCACAAGCAGGATACAAACTTTGAATTTCGTCTTCACCGGGATCATGGATCGAGTTAACCCCAACTTTATCTCCCGCAAGATCATTTCCAAGAAGTAAATGAACACCCTCAAATGGTAAACTACCTTTAATACCCACCGTAACAGGCCCAGAAATCAAGTCGGAAGCCAGATGAACGTTATGCAACGGAACGGGTGTATAATTTACAGAATCTACCCCTTTAATCAGGACATTACTGCCTGCAGATGAAGAATCAGAAAACGGCAAAGTATCAACCAACAAAAGAGACTGGAACGCGCCCGCCACTCGCAAAATTTTCACAAGAGTTGCATTAGACAAATCACTTGAGTGACACAAAACCATTGTGGATAAATGGTTAAAAAAAATCTCCATAACAGGATTTGAAAAACTGTCAACCTTATCCTTGATAGAACTAATAGGAACAGTCTCCCTGGCCATCTTAACGTCATATACACTATGAACGTCACTAACCTGCTTGGGTATAGATCTTGAAGTGAGGAAACCACTGGGCTATTGAAAGGCTTGATCTTGTTGTTTTCTTTTCAATTTAAAACAATTAGCAATTAAGTGGCCTTCCTTTTTACAATAATTGCAAACGGGAGATTTATTTTGAGTGTTAAAAGTGGGTGACTGAGACTTTGTGTTTGACCTTTGACCTTTGTAACTGGGGTTAAAAGTTTTAGGCCCTGAGAAAGAACTGGGTTTGTTACCTAAGAGATTAGACTGGAATGAACTTGGACTAACCGATAATGATAATTTGTGTGTCAGAGCGTATTCGTCAGCAAAACGTGCTGCCTGATCTAAAGTACTGGTATTCTTAACCGAGGCACAGTTGTTGTCAATCTTAGCCGATGCACACCACCTATCAAATAACTGTTCTTTTGAACGAGTAAATTCTACATGAGTCTGAGAGTTTTCTTTTTCACAACTACGAAACTTTTGTCTATAGGCTTCAGGAACTAATTCATAACCTTTAAGGATTAAATCCTTCAATATATCATAATTTGATGCTTGCTCTACCGTCATTTGAGTGTAAATGTCCCTTGCCTTTCCGATCAAAACACTTTGAAGAAGTAAACTCCAATTTTCTTTTGGCCAGTTTAAATTTTCAGCAATTTTTTCAAAATGCCGAAAATATTTATCAACTTCTTTTTCCTGAAATGGTGGGACGTGACGTATTTGACGGGCTGCATCAAATTTTGATTGTGATTGTACAGGTGCATGTGCAGGAGGACTTGTTTGCGACTGAATATCCATATGCTTCATCTCTAACTGAAACTGTCTTTCTTCCTTTTCTCTCTCTAATGCTCTTTCTTTGTCTCTTTCCTCTTTTTCTGACTTTTCTCTCTCTAGTTCTAATTTCTTTAATTCCAGTTGATGTTGAAATTCTAATTTCCTTATTTCCAAATCATCAGCTTTTCCCTCAGTTAAATCAAAATCACTTTCATCCCAAAATTGTTTGCTAACAAAATGTTTAATAATGAGTTTCCTAATATCTTGATTCCTCCAAGATGTTTTAACTTTAGTTTATAGGAATTTACACAGCGCGAACAAATCCTCTTTGTGTAGTTCGTTAAATTCCTCCTGACTAGGCTCTAAGGCAAACTGTGCTGGGTCAAATGACATGCTGATAGCGTACTCCTTGACTTCAATTTAGACAACATTGTAAAGCTGTATCAATTCAGAACTATGTGGCAAAGCTGCCAGCTGATCAATAATGCAAGCAAATTATCCCGGACAGGCTCCCAATTTCTGTTACGTCAACAAAGCGTAACGGAAAGATTTGTGAAGTCAAAGATTAACAATCAAATATTTATTGATTTACACTAAAATCATATACAATTTAAGTAAGGTTAATACAACAAATAAATGTGTGAAATATAGTCTTACTCTTCAATGCTATACCGATGTGCACTTTACAGTCCTTTACAATTTACAGTAGCCTTCCAGAAAGCCCCAAGTGTCTGACCCACATAATACAAGCTTGCGTCAGCTTCCAGAAACATCCACAATGTCTAATAATAGACTACAATACCGTGACAATATACGATCGTACAATAATAGGCTTTTATGTAGGTGGGTTCGAAACGGATTTCTGATATATAATTGGCGTTGTTTATGTTGTTATGAATG
The DNA here is from genome assembly GCA_036873755.1 of Hanleya hanleyi. Taxonomy (NCBI): domain Eukaryota; kingdom Metazoa; phylum Mollusca; class Polyplacophora; order Lepidopleurida; family Hanleyidae; genus Hanleya; species Hanleya hanleyi. The sequence continues at coordinate 73,898 of JAVTVY010023308.1, forward strand.
ACCTCGAGGTCGGGTCTCTCTTCAACCTTTGATTTTTTGTGGAAAGCGATCTGGTCCTGTTGGTTTGAGCACGTATCGGTGCTATCACTCACGATGTCGATTCGACTCCCAGTAGACCCAATCGTTGATGTCTAATATCTACTATCTGTTTATTGACTGGATTCTGCTGGTAGTCATGGCATCGAGGCCGGGCACAACCTTTCATTTTTGTTCAAGGGAGTTTGGCCCTTTCGGTTAGAGAATCTGCCCTGTATATTCATGCGATTGGTGTCACAGACTCCCATTGGAACCAATATTTTATGTGTAATATTTAATGTCTGTACAAGACTGGATTTTGCTCCATGGCCTCGAGGCCGGGTCTCTGTACAACCTTTCAGTTTTGTTGAAGCAGAAGTGGCCGTGTCGGTTAGAGCACCTGCCTGTATGGTCAGGCGGTTGGTATCATAGACGATGTGAATATTAGTCCAATCAGAACCAGTCTTTGATGTCTAATATTTATTGTCTGTATAAGACTGGATTCTGCTGGTAGAAATGGCTTCGAGGCCGGGTACAACATTTCATTTTCATCCGCAGCCTTTCTCTTCAGTGCTTATCTGCTCCCGATCTCTCCCCCAAACACGTCTTATATTAAGATTGTGGGATGACAGTTACTAATATTACTAGATACACAGCTCTATGAGAAACACCGGTACGGATTAAAATTCATTACAATGACATAGCACTTGGCGACCAAGCGTTTCACGGTCATCGTTTGCAGCACTAAAGAACGGAATGAACCCTAGGGGTGACAACTACAGGCAGATCTTGCTGAAAAGCAATAACAATCGACAGCTTGTCGCAAGGAATGCATATGCCGAATGTCGGAGGAATCCGACAGAGCGTTTCAAAGTTATTGCTTGCGAGAATTTACACGGACATCCACAGAAGGATGGAATGAAATCCAAAGGCGCCACCTTCAGGCAGATCTTGCTGAAACACAATACTAATCGACGTCTTGTCGCAAGGAATGCATATGCCGAGATTTGTAGGAAGCCGACGAAGCGTTTCAAAGTTAATGCTTGCGAAGAATTCGAACAGACATGAACGGACATCCACAGGAGTTTGGAACGAAACACAGTGGCGCCACCTTCAGGAAGATGTTGCTGAAACGCAATACCAATCGACATCTTGTCGCAAGGAATCCGTATGCCGAATTTCGGAAGAAGCCGACAAAGCGTTTGGAAGTTATCGCCTGCGAATAATTTGAACGGGCACGACACGAACACGAAGAAGCGAGACTCATTTTAAATTCCCCCGGCCAGGTTGCAGCGGGGGTCAAAAAGGAAGCAACTAGATATGCTCTATTTTGCTCAGTATTTATGTGATACAGACGCCCTCATGCTATATTTTCTGAAAATATAAGGGAAAAATATTATTGGGAAAATTGTAAGAAAGTTGCCATTCTACTGAATGAAAACTAAATACCTATGCTGTAATTTGGACTGAAGGTGGAAGTTGACCATGTGTGGACGGGGATGTGGCCGTGTTGGTTAGAGCGTCTGCGCTGTATGGTCAGGCGGCTGGTGTCATAGACGATGTAGGTGGGACTCGCATCAGAACCAATCTTTGATTTCTTACATGTATCTTTTATGAAAAGTACTTCGATGCTCGCAAATATTCTAGATAGATATATAGTTGAAAGTCCTAATCCATAAGACAATTTTAGCGCAATTTTCCACACTATGATCGTATCAGCGTGTAACATTTATCACGAAATTTGAGATATTCGAGATTTGAGTGAAGGCGTTTTGTGTTATAGTCTTGTCGAAACAGTTTCTGCGAAAACGTTTTGTGACGAGGGTTGAAATCGTCACAGTATGTTACAAATGCTACTAAGCGAGATATTCTAAATTGTTATCATCTCTCTTGTCAAAGAATCGATGTGAAAGAAAGCCCTTTTCAGCTCTAGAAAGGTATAGGTCTAAATATGATGTTCCACTTGGGACACAATTAATCTCTTTCTAATCCATTGGAGATGGATATATTCATCCTGTCCACACTGAGCGAGAAAAATAGATCAGCTGTTGAATTTCCCACCCGCCGCTATTCTTACTCTGGATCAAGATCTGTATGCTTTAGCATTGCCCAAACATCGTTATCATGAATATACTTGTTCCTATCCGCAGAAAAATGCACATTCATTAAAAGTATACATAATAAATTATCTGTACCGCTAGCTTTTCGTGGGTCTAGTTCGCTGAGAAGCTTCGGAATATCATCTAGATGACGCTGAAATTAGACAAGAGGCTGCTGGATACAGGTTTTATTTCGGCAACTCGCTGATATATTGTTCTAGATATACAAATTGGAATATTTCGAAAAAGGTTTGCTATATCAGTTGAGCTAGCAGCTTCGGCTTCGCCGTATTTCCCAACATTTGGAATAGAACCACATGTACCTCGTTTTGCATGTGTGAATGGCACTGAGAACGTGCCTTATTTATTTCTTAGTCTAAACTGAGTGTCAAATAATGAGTAACTGAGTTGTTATCGTATTTCTTTTGAACACAGAACACAATAAAACTTTTCCCATGGCAAAATGAGAAACAACAACAATAACAACAACGACAGAATGAATAACTAAAACAACGACAATACGCCATATTTTTTGTGTGAGCTGTATAGAATGATTGTGATCAGGGTCTAGGTTATGTTAGAGCTGTATAGAATGATTGTGATCAGGGTCTAGGTTATGTTAGAGCTGTATAGAATGATTGTGATCAGGGTCTAGGTTATGTTAGAGCTGTATAGAATGATTGTGATCAGGGTCTAGGTTATGTTAGAGCTGTATAGAATGATTGTGATCAGGGTCTAGGTTATGTTAGAGCTGTATAGAATGATTGTGATCAGGGTCTAGGTTATGTTGTATAGAATGATTGTGATCTCTAGGTTATAGAGCTGTATAGAATGATTGTGATCAGGGTCTAGGTTATGTTAGAGCTGTATAGAATGATTGTGATCAGGGTCTAGGTTATGTTAGAGCTGTATAGAATGATTGTGATCAGGGTCTAGGTTATGTTAGAGCTGTATAGAATGATTGTGATCAGGGTCTAGGTTATGTTATGCTACCTAATCTCCATGCGATACGTTCAAACTAACACAATGTGTACTTCATGGTCAGCTTTCTTCCTCATAAATTCACGTCGAATAAGTTCTTCAGCGAAAGTCAAATCACAGTATGGGTTAGCATAGGTTTTTAGGTTTCAATGAGTAGAATGGCACAACTTTCCATCAAATCGTCATATTTCCCCTCTTATTTTCAGAAAGTATAGTATGAGAGCATCTACATCATATATAGCAATTGAACAGAATAGATCGTATCTAGTTGCTTTCTTTTTAGTTTTAAATTGACCCCCTCCTATTATATTAAAGTATACGGACCGGAGTGAAAACAACACATATTGCAGACTTAGGTCGCAATTAGCCTGATTTCCTTTTGCAATGAACTTTCTCCCCTGATATCATGAAAACGTATAAAATTAATAGATAACAGATATATAATTCTCAATGTTATGTGCCGAGGGATGATTTCCTGTACAGTCATATGGTTACTTTTTGGTCCCCAGACGTCATCAATTTTTGCCACCTCTTACATATCGCTCCAATATACAAACTATGGTTGGCTCAACTGGTAAATTGCTTCCTTTTAACATTGAAAACTATGAAATGTGCCGATTTGTCAATGGGAATGCCTGACTAGAGCGGCTGTGGGAGAAATGAGCTTCGCTTCACCAATATTATTTAATTCTAAAGGCTTCACACAGGTGAATTTTAATCGGTACCGTTGTTTGTCAGCTGTATATATAGTAATACTATTAACTGTCATCTTTCAATTTTGATAATATACGGACTGTTTGGTGTTGAGGGATCGGAAGCAGATAAGCACTGAAGAGAATAGTTGAGGATGGTGACTTCGTTAATAAATAGTAATACTCTGTGTGACAAAATCCAAATTGAATTAAAGCCTTTCATGAATTTGTCTACAAAGAGGAATGTTAAAGTTAGAACTTCATTGGGATAAGTGATGTTTGATAACTCTGATAGTATGGAGCATTGTGTCAAGATCTTCCTGTAGACATAAGTGGGTCATGACTTCTAATGTAAGAACTATTGTATGCATTCGGGAAACCATGTGGGGCTGTCATCTTTAGTTCATTTAAACTGCAAAATATGTTCATTTGTCTGCATAGAATAGAACAATCATGCTGTCTCTGATCATGGACTACAGGGTTTGATATGTGTGGGTTTAACCCGGCTCTAATTGTGTGGTTATATAAGGTGCTCATCTATAATATATGGACAGGATTCTCGACAATCGATTTTTGTGGAATGTACCCGATGTACCATTTTTGGCTAGCAGCAATGAAGGGCAGTGTGATTATATTCACCACTGTTGTTGAGTTTATTGATTTAGCTGGATGGAAGATCACATTCATTAGATGAAATGAACGTTTTATTCCCAGTAACTTATTGGGAATCTCCTCAACCATTTGAGCGTAGACACTTTTATGAGGTGTTTAAAGATTCTCACCTAAACTCGTGTAATAAATGTGTTTCGGGCTAATCACATTTCCACACGATTAAACTGATTAAGGTATCTCGGTCTAACACCGTATAACTTGAAAATAATTTTCTTTCGCTTTTGGCGTCGTCCACAACAGAATTTCCGCGTCAATAATCGAACTCGACATAAATAATCGACATAAAAGAAAAAGAGTTTGTTGAAGAGTAATTACATACCCACACGGTTCATAGACTGATTAAGGTATCTCGGGTTGGCAATGTCATTTTATTCAATGATGGCAGCAAAACATCATGATGTTCTATTCGTAAAATGCTTTTCACTGACAAGTATTCTCTAATCTAATAAAATTTTAAAGTCATAGTGTATCTCAATCAAGCTTTGATTCTGCATGCTCATTTCAAACCATGGAGATGTAAAACAAATGGCGCTCAAACGGTCCTTAACCCCGGATTGACTGGAGTTAAGAACATGTAGAGAGACGCGTTACGAAACGTAGTGCCAGAGATTTATACCCTACGATCGTATTTTGCCGTCAGTGTGTGATAGTTACCACAGAATTGGATAAACTAAGAATGGAAGCATTTGGTGGAATAGCCTTGTTTGTCAAGTTTATGCAATAATGTTCCACGACATTTATTGAGCAAATGCTACTAGGCGATATATGTGTAGTCTACTTCGTCAAAGTTGTAATCGTCTATCTCGTCGTACAATTGACGCGAGAGTAAACTTTGCTCGTTTCTGTATTGTCACTATCAGATTTGAACGAAAGTGAAACTGGTATTAAAACAGATACGTTTTACAGATTACCGTTTCCTGAGTTGATTCCATATTTGTTGCATATTAACTTGAGGCTTGTTATATGTATTTCGGGCAGCGACGGAAAACGATGCAGCTATCAAGCTTTCCATACGGCGAAATTTTGCAAGGGGTTTTCGGCACGTGGCATTTTGGCATGTGACTTTTCATTAACATATATTTCTGATCGTGAGAGTTTGGTACACGGCGAATGCCGTCATAAAGCAGAAGGAACGACATTCCGATATGCTTCATTTTGCTACTTCCACATTGAGTGTAAGGAGACCTGTTTCCAAATGAGGTACAACCCAAGAGTACATGTACATGTATAAGCTATATTAGTCAAGTAGTATCTGCGTACTGTTAATAAATTGACATCTCATATACAAACAAACACTCTGAAATATCTACAACTCGATGATCTTCTAAATGTTGTAAACAAATGAGAATCAGAGTTAATAACATATGATTGTTCAAGTTAACATGCAAACAAAATGTAATGTGTCTGTATTTTAATTACTTAAATGTCACATGCTGAAAGGTCCTGACCCGGGTGTTTTTATGTTCTTGATTCAAGAACTTGCATTTGTTTTCTGACAAATCGACAGATTTGAGCCAAGATATTGAGACCCCCGTAAAATTCTTTAGATAGACATGCTTTGTTCCATGTTGTGTTATGCGGGGAAATGACATAACATTTCAACGTATTCAGAGCAAAAATACACTATATCTGCCCGGGATCATTAATTCATCAACAGTTATCTATACTCAAGGGTACGAGACACATCCACCGCCAATTCCAGTCAACACGGTTTCGGGCACTGTGCACGTGACTCAATCGATATTAACTGATTTTAAGGCATTTCTCTGATTGTTGTATACACTATGACGCTGTGGTTGAATCGCAGCAATGTTTGAACATGGAATGTATATTCCCAGCGAGTATATTCGTGTTTGGTATTATACTTTGGTTCAGAGGTCACTTGATATCGGTCAATTGTTCAGGTAATTCGTTTGTTGTTTTTATTTACCGGATATTATCGTGCTTCAGGTTGAAAATTCAGACCAGGTAATTTGATGAAAGATTGCATGGCGTTCGGCCATTCAGGAAGAAAATATGCTATGTCTCTGTTAGACTGTCATATTATATTAGAGGAAAGAATATGATACTTCTTTCTCTGGTTACGCACATATTTTCTCGATAAATTGCACCATGGGTGTAATACTTGGTCAGATGGGCGAAGATTAAACGCAATAAGGCGATGAAATACCATTTACTATAGTACTGTTATTATGATGGTCGTCCTGTAAGATGAAATTTCAGTACGTATCAGTACTCAATACGTGCTGTTGAGAGTTTTATTGATCGGAATGCATCTCTAGTCTGATTGTTTTCGGACGAAAACATTGTCACAGATTCAGAGGCGTTTGGCGTGCCTGATTCGGAGAGCTCCGTTCATATCCATTTCAAAATTCCCCGCTCAGCATATTCACAAGAATGCGATTCTGAAGTGAGAAGGATTTCTCTGTCATTTCGTCATATTTTTCAAGCTGATATTGTACTGACTATGAATCATATCAATGCGGTTAGAACGGTTGTCCAGCAATTTGATGCGAATATAATTTTCTCTTATACATACTCTGACAAACATTTTAAATTAATATATCATTCCAACATTCCTGCTTCGTGAAGTCCTTTCCGTATCGTGACCTTTACAAAATTCTACTAGGTACTACGTTGCGTATTTGTGTTATGGTATGGTGTGTAGGACATCAGGAGCATATACATGTATGATTCTGTCCTTCTAAGACACCTAACCATTTGACCTTCTGGCAGATCTGGAGGACTTGCACCTCTTTCTAAGGTACTTTTGAATGTATAAATCGAAAATGACATGTTGTATATTGAGAAGTAATATTTCCTGGTGAATCCATTTAACAATTACACTCAAATCATCTCCACCAATACTCTGATCCTCAAAAACTAATTCTGCTATTAGCCGTCATTTTTCCATCTGAATTAATTAGTAGAAGTGCGATCAAGATAAGTCAATGTAAATGGGAAAATTGTCAATCAATCTAGATCAATAACTGGCTACAAGGGAGAGCGCTCGTAATGACAGTTGTAACTGCAAATTTCCAGGAAAAGATTAGTCAGAAACCAAACTTATACTATACAGTCCAGCATTATCGGGATGCCCTCATTGGACCGCGTATACATTTGGACCGGGGAACTTCAACCGCACTACCCACGTATTTCCACGTTCCTTGATCATGAATGGTAAAACTCACTCACACTGATGGTAAAATACAGACTTAGCGTGCTAGATGTCTGGTGCAACGATTCGTAGCTTGCGTCTAATTACGTCGTGCAAAACGTAATGCAATATCTTCATGTTAGCCAAGTTACGTTGCTCTACCAACCCCCCAAAATACAAAGAATAGCAAAAGGCTCCGACTGATCTGTGTCTTCATATCAAAAGGACCCAAAATGTTTGGGTCAAAAGGGAATTTGACCCAAAGTCTTTGAGTTCGTCACGTCAAAAATATCTGGTCAATTTGGCCCAATCCTTCTGAAGGCCAAACTGAATTAAGAAGAAAGTGGACTATGGCACCCATAGCAACTGCACGCTGGAATCAGGAAGAGATCGTAAAATTCGTTCATTTTTTCGTCCCGTCCTCAGTTGATATATGGCAAATTAAGTTTATATTGTGACCCTTTGATCTCGCCTTAGCATTTAGGCATCTACAATGTCTCCACTCGCGGTTGCATGTAGAGCAGGCTGTTATATCGAGATAAACGTATGATCGAGCGAACATACCAAGATAGCAAGAACTTGAGAGCAAAACTCTGCGGTAATTATATTATATTACAGCCCATAATAAACCTCAGGGCAAATGATGAATCTGTTTCTGGGATAATCACATTCTTCTGACGTTAAAATTATTATTCGCGACGTGCTCGGCATTTTCATCTTCGGTTGTAGAATATTACCGTGATTGAAGGCTAGAATACAGTATTCCTGGTGCGTATTTTGGATCCAAGTTAAAGGCGAGGGGAAAAAAACGAGACCAGGGATGTAGAAAGAGTCCATGGAGCTTCGGGTCATTCTGGAAGAAAATAGTTGATAATGCTGCCATATTATATGACGGAAGGAACTACTGCTTTTATATGGTTACGCACATGATATATTCAGGGCTTGATCCGTTGGACAGAGATTAACCGCATACCTCCATACAAGGGATGAATGAAACACTATAGTTATGGGAATTTCAATAAGTGTCAATACTCAATATGTGTCGCTGATAGTTTTATCGGTCGGAATCTGATTGTATCCGGACGATATGCCTAACTGATTCGGAGGGCTCGGCACATATCCAGTTCCACTTTCTCTATTCAGCCGAAGTAGGGAGGATTTCTCTTCTCATTTCGTCATTCAAGCTGTCCCTGCACCGAGTATAAATCACATCAATGCGGTTAGAACAGTTTCCAATCATTTAATTATTATATGATGAGTCGAGGATATCATTTTCTCACACATATGCTCTGATAAACATCTTGAAGTCAATTAATATCTTTCCAACACACGACTCTGCTTTGTGGAGTCCTGTTCGTGTCGTGACCTTTACAAAATTCTATGTTGCGTATTTGTGTTATGGTATGGTGGGTAGGATACCAGTATATACATTTATGATTCTGTCCTTCTATGACACTTCACCATTTGATAGTCGGGCGGATCCAGAGGACTTGCATCTTTCTAAGGTACTTTTGAATGTATAAATCAAAATTGACATGTTGGGTTTTGAGAACTAATATTTCCAGATGAATCCATTTATCAATTACACTCAAATGCTCTCCACCAATACTCTGATCCTCGGAAAGAAACTCTGTAATTAATACTGTCATATTTCCATCTGACTTAATTACTAGAAATCCGAGTATGATATTGTATTGTGGACGTGTAATTTGTCACTCGTTCTAGATTAATAACTCACTGCCAAAATCAGCGTTAGTACATGGGCGTTGCCATGAATTCTTGAGAGGGGGTGGTTTTCTATGTTTAAGTATTAGAGAGCTCAGTATTGTACTGTCCATTGTAGAGAAATAACATACGGTTGGGCGCTGAAGGGGTGTCGTTCTCACCCAACGACACCCCCCCCCCCCAACGACCCCCTTGCAGTAATTACAAGTTCAGCTGAAAATGTGCAAGAATCTAAACTTCAATCACACTGCCAATCTTTATCGGAAAATTTCCGACGGATCAAGTATGACTTTCATTGATCGAAAAATTCCCGACGGATCAAGTATGACTTTCATTGATCGGAAAATTCCCGACGGATCAAGTATGACTTTCATTGTTCGGAAAATTCCCCACGGATCAAGTATGACTTTCATTGATCGAAAAATTCCCGACGGATCAAGTATGACTTTCATTGATCGAAAAATTCCCCACGGATCAAGTATGACTTTCATTGATCGGAAAATTCCCGACGGATCAAGTATGACTTTCATTGTTCGGAAAATTCCCCACGGATCAAGTATGACTTTCATTGATCGAAAAATTCCCGACGGATCAAGTATGACTTTCATTGATCGAAAAATTCCCCACGGATCAAGTATGACTTTCATTGATCGGAAAATTCCCGACGGATCAAGTATGACTTTCATTGTTCGGAAAATTCCCCACGGATCAAGTATGACTTTCATTGATCGAAAAATTCCCGACGGATCAAGTATGACTTTCATTGATCGAAAAATTCCCCACGGATCAAGTATGACTTTCACTGATCGGAAAATTCCCGACGGATCAAGTATGACTTTGATATTGATCAGAAAATTCAAGTACGGCTTTCATTGATAATATAAGTCATAGTTTCAATTGGAACGGAGCAGCTCAAGCGCACTTTCTTTTGAACCAATTCCTCTCTACGTCCTTTGGTGATGAATATCGCGCACTGCTGGCAATTAACAGCCCTTTAGCGTACAGGATGTCTGCTGCTACGTTTCATAACTTGTGTCTAATGCTGAAAGCTAAATATACACAGGTAGCTTCGTGCAGACACAATCAAAGCGTGTCTGAGACACGTTATCTGCTCTACAAAACGTTGAGAAAATTTGAACAAAGGAATTCAAAAATAGCCGAAGGCTCCACATTATATTTGGTGATGAGGAAGTGAGTACGATTTTCGTCTCCCTGACTGTAAAGCGGGCACAAAGCTTTCACTGCATAGTGGTTAAAGACAGCTCGGTTGGCTTGTGGTGTATAACATCCGGTTAGGAGTCTCAATCGTATTGGTAGATATCAGATGTCTACAGGTAAAAATGAACTAAATGATGTCACTTCCTGCTGCCGCTCGATGTTCGTGGTAAGGATATCCCCGATGAAGTGGACTGTAGCTTGCTGATTGGTGGAAATTCAGACTAGATGTTGGTAGGTATTTCAAGGTGAGATTGTCCTTAATTAATGCCGAAAATTTTATGGAAACCGGATGTCTGGTCTCTGGGCTGGAGGAAGTTTGCCCCAGGAAGTAGTTTTGACTGCAGGCCAGACTGATTTGTTTACAAAATGGCGGCGCCCATGTACATGTTGGAAGTTGTCAAGAATCATTTGGTCATGGCTATGCTTCTATATGATGTGGAGGATCACAGACGCTTGGTGGTTATTCACATTGGTAAGTGACTCCTGACTAAAGTTCAGGTACGCCAATTTGCAGTAGAAAGTTCAGGCTGTTTAACATGGCCGGAGATAGGCTGATGATTTAGTTCCTTTTTACCTACAGCATTGGATGAAACGGAGTGAAGAGCATGGTATGAAACAAACACTTCAAGCACATCTTCCACGGAAATGAGGTCACGTAACGACGGGTAGCTTTCCTCTTGCCAGGAGGGCTTCCGCCCAGTATGCCGTCTGAATCCGATTTATTCATAACTTTTAGCTTATTAAATGTACACTTTATAAACAGTGTGTCAGTGTGACTCTAATTTAAACACTGTTCTTACTGTAAAGTATTGTCTAATTGTGAGGTTTTATATTATCATCATTATTATCCAGTCCATGTTTTTTATTATTATTTTTTACTTTGTATTTTATTGTTGTATTATTTTTTATCGAGCCGGTTAGTAGTCCACATTGGCATGTTGGTCTCTGATTGAAATAAATAAATAAATAAAACATAAAATGCAATGACAGCTCTCTTAGTTGATTTCTTCCAAGAGGGTTTACTTGGGGTGTTTTCTATGAGATAATGGATCGATGGTAAGTGGTACGAAGCTTGGACTTTCCGAACCTCTGAGAACCAGCTCTTATCATGAAGCCTTTCATGGAAGTTTGTCGGGCGCAGATTTCTTTTAAGACAGAATTTCCACCAGAGCAGATGTTTTTGAGCAGCGACAACATGCGCAGATAAATCTGGGCATCTATTGGGGGGCACCAAGGAGGATATATACAGCGGATTGACCAACTCGATCCGGAAGAGACAGAGTTTGCTTCATTGCTTTTCTGTAGAAAGACTCCATCAGTTGTATGTTTGTCTGGTTCAAAAGAAGTGCTTCGACATCATGTAACAAGATGGGGAGAACATATGTATCTAGCAGGTAAAGAGAAGCGACTGGATTAATAACCCGATCGTTCTATTCGACCGTCTTTACGGAATTAGTTACAAGAACTATACTCAATTTATATAACATGTCTGTCAGGGCCCAAGGTCTATAACCGCGACAAAATCTTTAAGGCCAAACCATTGTGGACTCCCAACATACTAACAAAAGACATCTGAAAATAAATATACTTTTTAGAGTGGCTGCATTTTTAAAAAATATTTTC